>JBAMBS010002567.1:0-143401 GCA_037044455.1 Zygothrica quintamaculata | reverse complement strand
CTGCTGCTGCTGCTGTTATTGTGGTTGTAAATGTTCCCTGTGCTGTCGTCACAGTTTGCGTACTCAATTTTTCCTTGAGTTAGGACAGGCTGCTCCTACTTTTATAATATTAACAAAAGGAAGAAAAAAATTACTTTTACTCTGACGTTAGCAGCGCATGGCAATGCTACGCCTACATGTTGCCACGCCTTATTGTTATTGACATATTGATAAAAAGCTAGTTTGCTCATTAATTTATAATTCCAACTCTTTTATTATATTTATTTTATATATTTTATTATACATCCCCACACACGCACGCACTTTTAGAAAATTTTTGCTTCTGGCAAAAGCAGTTGCAGCATCGTTTATTCTGCTGCAGTATTTTAATTGAATTATACACTTTCACTGATTGCTGAGGACTGATTACTCTAGTCTCTTGACACCTGTACACAATGCTTTCGCTCTCTATCTGTCTCGCTTTAGCACAGCATTTCAAAGCTGTCTATTTACAGTTAGTCAAGCAAAGCTTTATTTGCATTCAATTATTATGTGTATTATGTTGAGTGGGTGGGGGGGGGGAATCTGCTAGAGGGGCAATTTTTTTTGTATAGAATTTCAAATGTGCCACTTTGCGTGATCGACGGCTTGTGACTAACCTACACTTCTATATTTATATATACATATATATACATACATATACATGTATATAAACATATAATGGGTGTGGTAAAAGTACGTGGTGTTTTTGGTGACAATTAAGAATAAACTCGTGACAGAGAAATCACGGTGACACCATTTAATGCTCGCTGAAAAGGTCAGATTAACAGCTTCACAGTGTTTATATTAATATAGAATAGGATTAGCATAAAGTCGATCGAAATGCAGCAGAATTGATTTTAATAAATATGTTTTCTTAGCATTTAAATTTAAGCTTATGAAGAACGCCATGAACTTTTTATCAAGCTCAATATATATATACATATATAGATATATATATGTGTGTGTGTATAAGTAATGAATGAATATTGAATTTATATGTGTTTACTATATATAAAAAAAAACTGTTAATATGTTTTATTATTATTTTTATTATTATTATTATTATTATTACTGTTTTTATGTGCTGCAAATCAAGCTTTGTTGTTAAATTGCGCATATTTCCCCGCTTTAGTTTTTCATTTGCTGGCTCTCTTCTCTCATGGCGCTCTTACATTACTTTATCGCTTTATGTTTTTGATTGACAGTTGATCTAAATAGTTTTTGATTAAGAACAAAAAGCAGTTTGAACTTGTTTATTTATTTTTTTTTTTTTTTGCTCTTATTATTTAATGAAAAGCTTTAATCTAATCTTTAACTTGAATCATTGTTATCTCTCTCTCGCACGCTCTCTCTTATGTTATGTATGTATGTGTTGCTCTTTTTATGCATTATATTTATCGATAATGTTGCAAGAGCTTTGACACCTGACTGTCATAATAAAGACAAGTTTGGTTAACTCTTTTTGATTTGAATGCGCGCGTGCTGAATTACAATTTTTTTGCTGCATAATCGCAATAAAAATAAAGAAGTAGGGGGGAGGGGGGGGGGGGAGATGGAAAAAATAAGAGAAAGGCAAATTTAATGATAAATCACGTAATCGATAAACAAATCAAATTATACTCTTCCGTTCTCACATACACGCACATATACCCTTCTCTCTCTATCTCTATCTCTAACTATCTCTCTCACACTCTATGTATATATATTATATATTCATTACAGGAAGGCAATTGCGAATCGCTGCAAAACTATGTGGGTCGAGGTAATGCAGCTGGTGTGGATTTGAATCGTGACTTTCCAGATCGCTTGGAACAGCAGCATATAAATCAATTGCGTGCCCATACACGTCAGCCAGAAACTGCTGCATTAGCTGAATGGATTGTTAGTAAACCTTTTGTGCTATCAGCTAATTTCCATGGTGGAGCTGTTGTTGCCAGTTATCCCTATGATAATTCTCTGTATGTATTATTATTATTAATATTATATCATTTCATTATTAATCAATGTTTCATTTTAATATTATTCCCTTGCAGTGCTCACAATGATTGCTGCGAGGAGAGTCTCACGCCAGATGATACAGTATTCAAAGCAATTGGCGACATGCATTATTGCAGATCCTGCATGCCACCCGATTATGCGACGTGGCAATAATGGCACTGCTAGCTTGGCTGGTGGCACCAGCGCAGCTATCGGTGCCAATTGGTATGCCAGCGATCGGGTGGCATGCAGGATGTCAATTATCTGCATAAGCATGTGCCAATTGCTTTGAATACTGTATCATCTGGCGTGAGAGTCTCCTCGCAGCAATCATTGTGAGCACTGCAAGGGAATAATATTAAAATGAAACATTGATTAATAATGAAATGATATAATATTAATAATAATAATACATACAGAGAATTATCATAGGGATAACTGGCAACAACAGCTCCACCATGGAAATTAGCTGATAGCACAAAAGGTTTACTAACAATCCATTCAGCTAATGCAGCAGTTTCTGGCTGACGTGTATGGGCACGCAATTGATTTATATGCTGCTGTTCCAAGCGATCTGGAAAGTCACGATTCAAATCCACACCAGCTGCATTACCTCGACCCACATAGTTTTGCAGCGATTCGCAATTGCCTTCCTGTAATGAATATATAATATATATACATAGAGTGTGAGAGAGATAGTTAGAGATAGAGATAGAGAGAGAAGGGTATATGTGCGTGTATGTGAGAACGGAAGAGTATAATTTGATTTGTTTATCGATTACGTGATTTATCATTAAATTTGCCTTTCTCTTATTTTTTCCATCTCCCCCCCCCCCCTCCCCCCTACTTCTTTATTTTTATTGCGATTATGCAGCAAAAAAATTGTAATTCAGCACGCGCGCATTCAAATCAAAAAGAGTTAACCAAACTTGTCTTTATTATGACAGTCAGGTGTCAAAGCTCTTGCAACATTATCGATAAATATAATGCATAAAAAGAGCAACACATACATACATAACATAAGAGAGAGCGTGCGAGAGAGAGATAACAATGATTCAAGTTAAAGATTAGATTAAAGCTTTTCATTAAATAATAAGAGCAAAAAAAAAAAAAAATAAATAAACAAGTTCAAACTGCTTTTTGTTCTTAATCAAAAACTATTTAGATCAACTGTCAATCAAAAACATAAAGCGATAAAGTAATGTAAGAGCGCCATGAGAGAAGAGAGCCAGCAAATGAAAAACTAAAGCGGGGAAATATGCGCAATTTAACAACAAAGCTTGATTTGCAGCACATAAAAACAGTAATAATAATAATAATAATAATAAAAATAATAATAAAACATATTAACAGTTTTTTTTTATATATAGTAAACACATATAAATTCAATATTCATTCATTACTTATACACACACACATATATATATCTATATATGTATATATATATTGAGCTTGATAAAAAGTTCATGGCGTTCTTCATAAGCTTAAATTTAAATGCTAAGAAAACATATTTATTAAAATCAATTCTGCTGCATTTCGATCGACTTTATGCTAATCCTATTCTATATTAATATAAACACTGTGAAGCTGTTAATCTGACCTTTTCAGCGAGCATTAAATGGTGTCACCGTGATTTCTCTGTCACGAGTTATTCTTAATTGTCACCAAAAACGCCACGTACTTTTTACCACACCCATTATATGTTTATATACATGTATATGTATGTATATATATGTATATATAAATATAGAAGTGTAGGTTAGTCACAAGCCGTCGATCACGCAAAGTGGCACATTTGAAATTCTATACAAAAAAAATTGCCCCTGCTAGCAAATTCCCCCCCCCCCCCCCACCCACTCAACATAATACACATAATAATTGAATGCAAATAAAGCTTTGCTTGACTAACTGTAAATAGACAGCTTTGAAATGCTGTGCTAAAGCGAGACAGATAGAGAGCGAAAGCATTGTGTACAGGTGTCAAGAGACTAGAGTAATCAGTCCTCAGCAATCAGTGAAAGTGTATAATTCAATTAAAATACTGCAGCAGAATAAACGATGCTGCAACTGCTTTTGCCAGAAGCAAAAATTTTCTAAAAGTGCGTGCGTGTGTGGGGATGTATAATAAAATATATAAAATAAATATAATAAAAGAGTTGGAATTATAAATTAATGAGCAAACTAGCTTTTTATCAATATGTCAATAACAATAAGGCGTGGCAACATGTAGGCGTAGCATTGCCATGCGCTGCTAACGTCAGAGTAAAAGTAATTTTTTTCTTCCTTTTGTTAATATTATAAAAGTAGGAGCAGCCTGTCCTAACTCAAGGAAAAATTGAGTACGCAAACTGTGACGACAGCACAGGGAACATTTACAACCACAATAACAGCAGCAGCAGCAGCAACAACAACAACAACAACAACAGCAGCAGCAACAACAGCAGCAACAAGATTGAATATTTTGCGTGGGTAAATGTATCTGATATTTAAGACTTATCGATTTTTCCCCCATTGAAGCGTAAATAACAACAACAATATTGAAATTGATATTAAACATACCTGAGACAGTGCAAAGCCATCGGGATTCATGGTGGGCATCAGATATATATCAGTGGTATTAATTAACTGTGATACCTCCAAGCTACGCTCATAATTGCCCAATAGATATTGTGCCATATAGACAAGCAGCTGTCGTCCAACTGTCTCATCACCATGCATATTGGCAATATATTTAACCGGAGGCATTAATATGGGACGTTGTCGTGTGGTGCGTGAAATTTGTAATACCAATAGATTGCGACCTTCCAATGAACGTCCCAGGCTATGTACGCGTGCCTGATCCGGATAGGCTTTCTCTAGCCGTGCAAACAAATCCTCTATCTGCTCCTGGCTGCTGTAGTGCGGCAATTGTAGAAAACTTTCATCCTCTTTGATAATATAACCATGAGTGATGCATGCTATTAATGCCACAATTAGGCATATTCTTAGTATCCAATGCATCATTGTATGCAAAATTCTGTTAACTTGTTAACTGTTAGATCCTTTTTTTTTTTTTTGTGTGTGTTTGTTTTATCTTCTAGATAGTGTTGCCGGCGGCAGGCTAGTTATCACTAGCTTGTAAATTAGGTGAACGACCAAACCCAAGCTTCAAATATAAAGCAATATATTTTTGTTTATTAAGTCTGGTTGATGTTGCCGTTGCCGTTGCCGTTACTGTCGCCTTTGTTGTGATGATTCTGGATGCTGAATGCCGACTCCGATACCGATGCTTTTGTTGATTATTGTGCAGCAGCCGCAGCAGCAGCTCCACTCGGTTCGGTTCAGTTCAGCTTCAAAAAATGTACTGTTTGAACATTTGCTGCGTTGATTGGCCTTAAGCCCGTACTGCCCGCCCGTTGTCCCACTGTCGCTGTCAGCGTCGCTGCTGTTGATGTTGCTGCTGCCGCCACTGTTACCGAGAGAGTCGGCCGGCGGTGACGTGCGATAATTGTAGGGAAATTACACGCCAGAGAGCGCGCCGAAGCTTTGCGCTTCAGTCAGTCACGGGTTTTGTTGTTGTTGTTGTTGCTGCTGCTGCTGGTATTTATTTTGTTATATTGCCGCACAGTGGCAACAAAAAACAACGACGCGTTTAAGTACAAATTAATAGTCTTACAATTTTTTGTATGATTGTATTTATTATTATTATTTTTTTTATTTTTATTTTGTAAATATATATTTTATTTTTCTACATATATATATATATATATATATATATATATACATTTGTGCTTTGTTGGTTTTCCCTTAATAACACACTGTATTCTACTTGTGTGTGTGTGTGTGTGTGTGTGTGCGGGTACACATGAAAAACTGTAATTGCGGTTTTAAGTTTTTCGCACAACTTGCTACACTCTGCAGCTGTCTGGTATTATTATGTTATGCGGGTGGAGTTGCCAGATGTGAGTCAGGCGCCTGCGTAAGTCAAATCAAGGAGAGTAGAAACCAAAAGTGAGCACAGGCAATGCAGAGAATAACAAGAGAGACATAGATAGTGTGAGAGAAGCCGTTAGTGACGCTGACAGTGCTGCCAACGTCATGTTGTACGATTGTCAACAACGCCAACGCATTTTAGTTGTCTCAACTGGGATAAAAAGCAGGATAAAACCATACACACACCACACACCATATTCCATGCCCACACCTACACACTCACACATCCTCCGACAAAAAAAAAAACCAAACAATTTCGCATACTATGACGCCAGAGGGCTTAATTTAATGCGTGGGTTTTATATTATATTAAAATGATGTGCACACACTTACACATTTAAGTAAAAGAGTAAAAGGGAGAGCGACAGCTAGAAGTTGTTAAAGCAAATTGCCGGTAGAGCTGCAACGCAATTGCACAGCTGCTGCCGGTTCGCACAAGCGAAATGCCAAATCAATAATCGTTATCAGCTGCTGTACTTAATCGAAAAGGTCAGATCAATAGTTCCGATAACAATATGTTATATTACATATATGTATTGTGTGAGTATTTATGTATATGTTTATGTTTGTAATTTTGAAAAAAAAAAAAAGAGAATAGATCATCTAGACGCTAAATTCATGACCTATTAAAACCTGTGAAAATCACAAATAGGGCAAAAAAAAGTAAAGAAAGAAAGAACGAAAAAAAGGTGTAAATAAAAAAAAATTAGCTGACATATGGAAAACATTTCTGCAGGTACACTGAAAAAAATAACAAACAAACTACACACAAAAAAAAAAAAGAAAAAGAAAAAAGCAAAACAAAACAAAATAACAAAACCGAAAGCTAAATGTCAACGTGCATAACGGATATTGCATTAGCATAGCACACACATACACACATACACACATACAAACATATGTATGACTTTGCTCGCATAAAAAATAAATAAATAAATAAAAATACAAAGTAATATGAAGATAACTTTAAGGTTATTACACTAAATAAATACCCTATATTAAGAAAATTATGAATATACATTAAAAGTTTTATGAAAAATGCCATAAAGTTTTTAATATAAATAAAATTTATAACTAATGCATAATTAGAACATTAATTAACTAATTTTAGATTATATTTTATGTAATTATATACCCTTTGATGCCAATTAACATATGTTTACAGGATATATTGACATTAAGTAGTACGAGAAAAGTAAGAAAAACAAAAACAAACCGGTTGCAAAACTTTGCTTTAAATTGCAAGAAACTGTTTCAAAGAGTTGCCGTTGTTAACGTTAGACGTTAACGTTAGTCGTTATTAACGTCAACATTGACGTAGTTGTTTTTTTTTTCTTCTTTTTCCTCGCCTTAAGCATGTACTCATTCTCATTTCTTCACTCTGTACTTAACCATATTCGTATATTTGACTTTAAAACAAGTTTATTGTTTTTGTTTTTCTTTTTTCCTTTTTTTTTTTTCTCTTTTTTTTTACATGCTACATGTAACTGTTTGAGTAGTATTAGATTGCATCAACAGCTGGTAGCATTAATTTGGTCTCATTCTGTCTCGCTCTAACTATCCCTTATACTAAGTTAGCAATCTAAACTAAATTGGCATAATAAATTTTAATGTATGTCTAATCAAATCTTATCAACTAACTGCAAAAATGCTCATAACATATCTCCCAACCAATTAAAATTATTTCTAAATTTATTTTTACATTCTTAAATAAAAAAAAAAAAAATAAAAATAAAATAAATATAAAAGGATTTTCGCAGCATGTAAAGAAAAACTTAATAATAGCGTGGGCTTTGTCATACTATAATCATAACAAGTAAGACGTCTGTAGTCGAGTGAACCCGACTACGAGAGCCCCTTTGCCTACATATACAGCCATACACACACATACTCATACATACACACAGTTCTGCCCGTACTTAGCCATTGCGCGCACCTTTTAGCCCCCCACGCTCTATATCGCGGTACTTAATGTTGTATAACTTCCGTGTTTATTGTTCAATTTTAACGAAATTCACAATTTAGATGAAGAATGGTCTACTTAATATGTGTGCGTAAAAGAAATTTGATCGGTTGAAAATTGTATCTGAAAATCGATTTTTTCAAATTGGGGGGGTCAGGAGAGGAAATTGAAAAATCTAAAACAAACTCGTATAGCATACAAACATAACAAACATACGTTCCAAATCTCGTTGCTCTAGCTCTTATTTTGCGCACACTACTATACCCCCCGGGGCCCATAACGCCACTTTTGCTGATCTATAACTTCCGAGATTTTTGATCAATCTTACCCAGATTCACAACATCGATCAAGAGCGATCTAATTATGATGTATGCCAAAAATAAATTTGATCGGTTGAAAATTGTGCTTAATAATCGATTTTTTCGAATTGCGGGGGTCAGGGGAGGAAATTGAAAAATCAAAAACAAACTTGTACAGCGTACGAACATAACGAATCTAGATTTCAAGTTTGGTTGCTCTAGCTCTTATAGTCTCTGAGAAACAGGCGTTCATACGGACGGACGGACGGACGGGGACAGACAGACGGACAGGGCTAGATGAACTCGTCTTGTCCTCCTGATTCAGAATATATATACTTTATGGGGTCTCCGATGATTATTTCTATGTGTTACATACTTTTGGATTTTGCATATTTCCAATAGCTCCGCTTTGCTCTTTTTTTACAAAAAAGGCAAAGGGGCTAAAAATTGGTAAGCGATAAGATTTGAAAGTGTTAATCTATTATTAGATGATATAAATACATACAGATACAGTATATAAATGCATATATATATATATATATATAAAAGAGCGATAATCGGGTAAAAAACTATCATAAAATATTGCAAACAAATCTAAAGATTAAATTATATAAACGAATATCAACAATAAACATAAAAATAAAGCACAAAATAAAAAGATAAGAGATAAAGTGAAAAGAAAAAAAAACGCAAGCGAGAAATGCAAGCTGAAACGCTTTAAAAAGTCATTATGAATATGAATATATATATATATATATATATATTCATAAGAGAAAATATATTTAAAAGCGTTAAATGATCAATGGCACAAAAAAATGCAATAAACCACAGTAATTGCAAATGAACTAAAGTTATTGAACTTGACCTTTGTTGCGCAGTGTATTTAGTTGTAACTTTTCATATCAGATAACTTATATAAACAGTTATATATGGATATATATACACACATATATATATATAGTAATGACATGGAGTAGACGTGTTTAACAGCTGCTCAAAAATCTAACAAAAGCTTTTAACATGTTCAATTTCGTTGACCTTTACACATTGAAAAATATAAAGGGTATTAATAGATTTGTGTAGGTGTAAGCCATATTCAAAATATGTAAATAACAGTTCAATTTGCGTAATTGGAAAAAAGGATGCACACAATAGGAATTTGATTGCAAAATATAGCAAAAAACAAAATGTATAAAAGTTGAAAGGAATTTGCTGTTTTGTGGCAAATTATATACTCTATCGTTTTATAGAGACTTGACTGTATATATATATATATTTATATATATATATATATATATATATATATAGATAAATGCAATATACATATTTGAACAGCATCAATTGCTGAATCAACTGCAGTTGTTATTGACACCCAATTGGTATTGAGTTTCCTGCATAGGCTTGAAAGGTTCAATGAACTTTACACCTACATATATAATAATAATAATAATGTAACGCATTGCATACACAACTGTTAAGAAACTCAAAGCCCAAAGCTTGAAGCTGGCAGTGGCACAGAGGTTTCAGTATTTGAGTTAAGGAGTATGCATAGTCAAGTACAGCCGACTACAGCATGTGCTTCATTGTTTTGTCTTTTATTTTTTATCAAATAGCTCCGTATAGATATACGTTAATTAAAGTAAACATTTTTTTTTTTTGTTTTTTTTTTGGGAACGCGTTTATTTGCATTATCTTTTAGCATACAATTTACATGGCCATATTATTGTTTTGATTATTTTGTCAATACGATTTCATCAGTAGGTAATGAGAAATTCCTTGAAAATTTGCATAAATATAACCTTCTGTTAGTTAACAGTCGATAGTTACAGATAATAGTAATCGAATCATTCTCTTTTTATGCCTTTTTAAATTAAAGTAATTAATCGTAGTTAACAGAAACTTTTATTGATAAACATTCTGTACATAAGTTAAAATTTTGTTCAATGCTAAAGTTTAACATAAATCTTAACAGCGCAATATGAAGTCAATGTTAAGTTTATATTAAGTGCCACTTATATATGTATATGTATATATATATGTATATATATTATACATACAGATGTATAATATAGCTACAACACTTAAGCAAATGGGAGAGAGAGAGATAAAAAAAACATTTTTTTTTATTTTTCGATTATTTGCTTAGCTGTAGCCAAAATTGAAGAGTGTCTTCAAGTGGAGCACTCTTATTGAAGATTTACGGTTGAAAGCAATTAGCTTGAACCTGATCTGAACAGATGCTAATTAACCGATCACTTACTGTGTTGCCTCGACAAGAGGGCTCTAAAAAATGTAACAAAAAAAAAAACATAGTTTTTGGAACGAATAAATAATGAATACATTCAATAAATTGGTTAGTTTTGTTTCAATTGTTTAAGAATGAGCTACAAGTTAACTTTTTTATTTTTTTTTTTTAATTTTAAGAGAAAAGAGAAGACAGTCTTTAATGAACAATGGTAAGTATCCAGCTGTTGGCTATCAATATAAAAATAGCTACATTCATATCTAAAATAATTCAGTTAAAAGATATCTCATATACTATATAGGTTGCCTTACATTCACTTTTTGTGCTCGCCTAAGATCGATCTGCAGCTGTTTGCATTGAAATTTCTCTTTCTTTTTTTTTTTTCTCTTGTGCTTTAAACAGGTACAATATATATATATATATATATAAATATATATGTATATACATATTGAAAAGGGTAAAGCTCATTAACGTATAAACTGTACAAAGTCATATGATATCAGCATTTTTATTTTTTAACTCGATCTATTGGAATTTTCATAAATTGACTCACCTTGGCAACAGCAAATCCATCTGGATTGCAGCTTGGTAGGAAATGTATTTCTGTTGTATTGAGTAGATGCTGAACTTGATCATCAGTTTCGTAGCTGGTGGCCAAATATTCGGCCATATAAAGCACCATTTGACGGCCAAGTGTCTCGTCGCCCTGTATATTGGCCACCAGTTTGACCATGGGTCGCAGAAGATCACTGCCATCGCCATTTTTGGCAGGCGCATTCAATGCTAAAACATGAAGGGAACGTCCTTGTATGGTGCGTCCTATGTCATAGGATTGTGCAAGATTTGGATAGTCCTTGCTGAGGCGTGTGAAAAGTTCACCGATCTCCTCATTGTCTAAATAATGGGGATTATCCAAGAAACTGGCAATCTCATTAACAACTTCAACTTTTGCTACAGTGGGTACTGATGATGTTGATATTTCTGTTGGATTGGTTGTGGTGCTAGGACGTGGGCTGGCTGCACAGAGACACGTAAGACCGGTCACAAATACGTAAAGACTAGCGTACATTTCGCGACACGATACGATTCCGCACAAACACGACGAAGACACGACACGACACGTAAGCAACGTAAATAATAACAAAAGACGTAGGCGCAGGCGCCCGCGCCGTTTATAATATGTGTGAGGGAGATCGCAAGACTTGTTGCACTTGTTGATAATTACAATGTAGACACTTTCTTTATATTCGATTATTAATTTACATTGCTTTTTACACTTAACATGTATAAGATATTTTGCCCCTACTTACGTTCATTCGCAAAAAAAAAACCGATTGAAATTGGGTGACTACGACTGGGGCTTGATGACGTACACTCCAAGAGCCGCTTTTAACTTACCTTTTAAATAGATAGACACAAAACAAATACAAGTAAACTTAACAACTTCATAAGCTAGCTGAACTCCAGACAGCTGCAAATAACATTACCCTGCACAAATAAAACATTACCCTGTATTTAATTAGGAAATATAACACATAAATCACAATAGTAAATGTAGCTAAAAGTGCGAAGCGACCGCAACGTAGAGCTAGAAATAATTGTTTAAACTATCGATAAGCGTTTAATTACATAGTGATGTGCATTCATATATACAATGAAATGCAAGCGTGCGTTGAAGCACTTAGCAATTGATATTTGGCGCGCAATTAAAATCCATCTGAAACGGTATTTTCTCTTTTATGTATATGTTTATTTTTTTATGTGCTTAGCATTAATTGCTTATACAATTTAATAACAACAAATATCAAAGTAACAGTAAATAAAATTACGCTTGCCTATCATTAACATGATACGGCTTAAGGATAATATTAAAAAATGTGTATATATCAAAAATTATTATAAAATGTTTAAGGCAAATTGTTTGTTAGTTTTTTTTTTTTTTTGAAAAAGTGCATTCTTTTCAACTGTATCAGACATTTGGATTTGCTTTATAAAGTATTTATAGTTAGGATATAGTATTGCTACTACGATTATGTATATAGTTAGGTGTATGTGATGTGTATATGTAAGTATTTTATATGCATATATATGTTTAATGTTTTATATATATATATATATATATATATATTTAAATATATATATATATATGAATATTAGTTATATAGGATTCATTTTAAGTATAAAAAGCTTGGTGTTACATGTTTTGTTAAGTATTTGCTTTACACGAGCTACCTACAATTTGACACAGTTTTAACGTTAGTAGTGTAGGTTTACTATTTGGTTGTTTTGCAACAGGTATCCATACAGTATGCATTATTCTCTCACTCTCCATTATTAACTATATATATTGGGTGTGGTAAAAATATCTATGGGAATAATAAAAAGTAACTAAAAATAATAAGTAATAAATTAATATTTTACTTTAGAAATAAACAATAGGATTAAAAAAAAACTATAAAAAATTTTTAGCATACCCAATATATACACATATATGTGTATATACGGGTATAGTTAAAGTTTTTTTTATTAAGCAGGCAAAATTGCATGCAAAATCAATAAAATCAAAAAAAATCATATCTAATTCATTATTTTCCTGATTCGGTTAACTACTGTCAACGAAATCTACATTTTACACATTCTTACACACTGACTCCGATACTGACACTGACACTGACACATTCAATGCTCATTTGTCATTGTGTTGGTGGCCTGTTGTTGAAGCCGTTGCTTGCGTTGATGGGAGTTAGCGATGCGCTTTTTAAGCATCTGAAATGTACTCTGCATGCTGCTCATTTGGTAGCGCAATGAGGTGCTGACGTCACGTTGCAGCTGCTGCACCTCCTGAATTTCTTTGCGTAAATTTTGATATTCGTTTTTAACTTCAGTCATTGACTCAAGTAGCTCCATTACCTCGATTTCATCCATTTGTTCCATAGTAGTCTGATCCAAGCTACGCTCCACAGCACTCAGTTTATGTGCCATCGTATACAATTGTGTACCAGCACTGGCCACCTACACACAATATTTAATGTTATTTTTAGTAACATTTTAAAATTTTTAGAAAAATTTCAATAATTCACCGATTTTTCTAAGGCGCTTATATCTTGATAACCTGTCATCTCCATTTTCTTTTACGATTAATAATTGCGTGTCATACTTTACAAATTCCGTGATTATTAACCTTTCGTTTACTTTAATATATTTTTTGACTGCAAACTGCGCAAATTGTAGTTTTATTCAATCCGTTGCCTACTTTTAGTCGTGCGTCCTGGTGAACGACTGCCAGCGAGTTTATGGCGCAAATGTAAGCGACTCCTCTAGGTTGCTCGGCTATTTATACACACAGAAACATGCTTATTCACATGCATATAATTTTCTGTTTCTGACATTTAGCACTTCCGCTTCCAACACTAGTAAAAGGCTCTAAGGCAACTAAGAAGCACGAAGCGGACCTATTGAATGTCAAAACAAAAAATTGTAAATAAATTCTTAAGCACAACGAAATCTTAATACTCTACTAATCAGGAATATTTATATGTGTATGCATAAAATTATTTATTAAAAATACTGTATTAAGTAATATAATAAATATATGCATTTTTTTTTTTTATATATATGACTTTTTACTTGGCTACCAAAGTCCTGATGTAGTCATACAACCTTAAATGAAAAGCATAAAATAAACGTTGTAGGTTGTATGTGTAAATGGCTATGCACATAAGCCTGTAGGAATATGCGCTGTGCGTAGTGAATGGCAACTTTGAACAGTGAAAGTATTTTAATTACGATTGTTTACACATGCATACAATGTTCTACAAGGATACGGAAGTTAGTTGAAACTTTCTTTTATACTATCTTTGAACTCGTTATACAAATAAAGTTTCTATTTCGTTCTTTTTTAAACACATTATCATTTTCTATCATACATAAAAGCATATTTGTTTTACATATCTTTTTTTTTCAAAAAATTATAGGGCAACACTTATACTAAATTCAAAGTATTAATAAAATGGACGTTGATCCCAACCGGGGTGAATCGGATAAGGATGATGACGCTGATATTTTGCCGCGGTTCAAAGGTCTACCAAATATAACGGAAAATGTTGAGGATATATATGAACATTTAATAAAACGCCATGTTTATCTGTATCCTGAAGATGGTTCCCATAAAAAGTGGATGACACCGCAAGTAGTTATACTATTTAGTACAGCGAATATTAATCAAGTTGTTGAAACTGCTGTTACTGATCTTAAGCATCCAATCGGTCCATCCCAAATCGTTAGTATACTGGTGCAGGAGCCATTGCGTAAAGTATTAATACGAAAATTACGTTCACGACTGGAGGTAATGGACGAGCGTATTCCTGTGCATCCAAATTTTTTGCATACTTTAAAAATGATTGATCGTATGAATTGTAAAACTTTATTCATGGAAGAATTTGATCCATCGGATAAACAGAAGCTAAATGCCAAAAGGAAAGCTGGTTCACCGATTATAGTATTAGATTTTCCACAAATATATTTTGGCAATAAACCAAGTGCCATTATAACATTAAATACTTTTCGTAATATAAAAGAAGCTGTTAGACTGTGCAAGCGTGAGGGTGTTGATTTTGATACCGTTTCCGTATGGACTAACAAATTATCCGAGGGATATGATATAATACCTGAACTATCAATGTACCAAAACTTTAGGTTTAATTGCATTAATATTCCATTCGGAAGCCATGCATTGGTAACTGTCAAAAATCAGTATCATTATGAAGTGCTTGCCATCGATGGTGAGCTTACGACCATTGCTTTTCCCTTATAATATTACATGTTATAGGTGAATAAAAAATTTTAAAAGTAATAGTATCTAACAAAATATATATTTATTAATTTATTCAAATTTGAATATTTAAGAATGCATACATTTTTTTTTTGTAGTATTTTTTAGTACTTTATATTGCTTGGTGTAATTTTAACCAGTGTATTGGTCGTGTACGTAAGTTGCTATCGATAGGTTGTGTGGCTAAGCAAATAAGCATTGATATCGATATTTTTGCTTAAGCAGCAACATCGTTTGTATACTCAGCTCTAGATCCATCCGCAACTTTGGAAACAAATAAAATAAATATCCAAATAGTGCTAATGTTGTTCGATTTTATTTGAATTGGTTAACGAAATGATTTGTCGCCTGTGCTTGAACACGTTAGATGAGAAAAATGCTGTATTTCTGTTCTCTGCCGTTGACAATGAGTCGAAAGATAGTAAGACAATACCGGAAAACTATTTGGTTCAATTGATATCGACGCATTTATATTTATGTGTAAGTCAATGGGGCTCACCTGTCCGCCCACCTGTGTTCATAAGCATTACCATTAATGAATTCCTTTTTAAATTTTATAAATATTTTTGTTATGCTCAGCTCTCTCGGGACGATGCCATATCTACGTCTATTTGCATGGACTGCTGCGGACAACTGGAAAGATTTCATAATTTTTGGAAACTCGTAGAGCATAAGCAGACGACGCTATGTAGTCAATTTTTAGAGATTGATTGCGATGTTAATTGGTCAGAGGAGGGTGATGTCGAACAACTGGCAACAGGCAACATTGATGATGATCAGTTGGAACCTGAACCGGAGTTGGAAATGGATGTTGGCGGTGATGAAATACCAACAAACTATTATGTTAAAATGGAAACCGAATTTCATGAATCATACCTTAAGGTTGATCCAAAGGCAGCAGCAGCAGCTCACAAGTTTCCCTGCATGTTCTGCGAAAAGTCATTTAAAATGCGTCGCTATCTGGAGGAACATGTCGCTACACATACAGGCGATCGACCTATTGCGTGCGCCTATTGTAATATGGCATTTCGTTGCCGATCAAATATGTATACTCATGTTAAGACCAAGCACAATACCCAGTGGCAAAAGGCACGGGCTGAACGCGAATCTGCCAAAGTTAATAGTAACAATAACATTCAAATCCAAAGAAGCGTTAATGGTGACAACGACAAGTTACTCGACACAATTACGGTGCCACCCAGCCGGATTAAAATAAAGACAGAATTACAACAGCCGTCAGCTCCGCCTTCAACTACTGCACCTCCACCAACTGCAACACCAACGACGCCATCTGCACCAGCATCAACACCAACACCAACGCTTGCGACCTTGACCGCAATTATTCCATCTCTACCGAAAACTGTAGTACCAAAACTGGAGCCCCCAATAATACCGTCATCTACACCTGTGTCTATGACCAGTAGTGCTCCTATTAAGTGTGACGCCATGGAGGCAATTAATTTGACGGTGGCCAAAAAATGTCCAACGCCAGCCAAACGTGTTACACGTTCCAGCCGCCGTAAAACGCATTCACCCAAAAAAGTTCAACACACTGAACGCAGCGCCAGTGCTAGTGAGGATAGCTGTCACGAGGATCTTGTCGATTTGCAAAGAAAACGCATAAAGACGGAACTGCAAACTTGTAAAGAGAATGAATTAATGTTGGCAAACTATAATGCTGTTGCTGCTGTTGTCGCAGCTGCTACACAGCAGCACCTTCGCGCCACAATAATGCAACAACATCAGGAGCAACTTCTTACAGCTATTGCTGCTGCCAGCACAAACTCTAATACTACTACTAGCAGCAGCAGCAGCAGCCGTACCAAAACCTGCACCTCCACCAGCACAAGTACCAGCACAACTACAGCTTCAGCTGCAGCTGTTGCGTTAACCAGCCAAAGCAGGTGCGTAATAATATAGATACAATATGTATGGTTAATTATAGCTTATAGCTTAATTATTTACAGTCCCTCAGCATCAGCTACAGCAACAACTTCTTTAACCGTTCCCGCAATGCCTGCTGCAGAACCATATACATGTAATATCTGTGGACAACAGCTGCGCAATCAGCGCTCACTCAATAATCACCTGCAAAACAAGCACAACACAATGCCAATATCATTGGTAACACCCACTCCACCAAGCTTGTCCGTCTCCATTTGCATTAGATGCAGTGAACTCTCTGGTCCGAATCATCGTTGTTTAGGTCAAGCGAAGTACGCCTGTGATGTGTGCGGTAAATCATTCAAAATGAAACGCTATCTGGAGGTACAATATTATAATCAATAAAATATTTTATTTTTTGTTTTTATTGAATTGTGCCTAAAATTTAAAGTATTGTTTATCTTTATCTTTAGGAACATTTTGCAACCCATACGGGTGTTAAGCTGCACACCTGCGCCTTCTGTCCCACTGAGTTTCGGTCCAAATCAAACATGTATCATCATACCAAGCGTAAGCATAAACTTGAATGGGAACTATCTCGGGCTACACGCACTGCAGCCAAATCAGGTAGTTCGGAGCAACCAATGAATGTTCAGCCGGAACAACAAACTGATGATGAAGCAGCCACAAATTCCTAGTGTGATGAGCAGAACAAAAAAAGAAAGAAAAAAAAACCAACATTGCCGCGGTTACCGTTGCATTGATGTAGCAACCCCTTATATAATCAATCAATAGTTAAAGCTTAATACATGTATTCAACCTTCTAAACCAAATCCCCGGCAGCCTGCCCCAGCCCCAACCCAAACCCCATCAACTATACAATTCACAATTAAATGTACTTAGATGCAGTATGCAAAAATTATTGTATACCGGGTTAAGATGACATCAAATCATACGATTTGCAGCCAGCGATGCTGTTGTATATAATTTTTATATACTTATCCTTCCTTCTAATGCCTTACCGAATAGTTGTAAAGCGCCGCTTAATCTCTACAATTCATAATCCCATACCCAGCACTAACTCCAGCAGCAATTAATCTATATTTATATTTATATAAATATAAATATAAATATATATATATAAATATATATATATGTATGCAATATTATAAATGTTTTGCCACGCTCTTACTTCAAAGTTAGAAATAAGAAAACAAAAAGAAATAAATAAAAAACCCGTTAATCAAATATTTTAAGTAAAAAAAAAAGAATTTTTTTTTTGCTTTATATACGTACATACATACATTTATATATTGATTTCAATTCTCATTTACAATAAGTTTATCTGTAAACATTTTTCTTTAATCTAAATGTTATTTAATTTATTATTTAAAATTTTGTTTTTTTTTCATAATTTGTTTCTCAAATTTAAGCTTTGTTTTAAAATTAAGTTAAAAAGTTCTAAAAAGAAACATATAAACAAACTGATAATTTGTTACGCTCATGATAAAATATGATAATGAGTATGAAGCACTTCAAGGACCTAAAACAAAACGGTTCCTTTACTAATAAAAAAAATTATTTAATAAAAACAATGTTCCACATAACGCTACCAATTGTATTGCATGTGATATAAAAGTTCGTAAACTTTTTTTTTTTAATGAATTTAAACATAATCTGATCTATATTCTGTTCCATTTAATGCTCATTACGTCAATTCTGAATGTAAACACACTGCGTGAGTGTGATCTTATGTAAAACGTAACGAAGTTCGTAGCACTTCGTAAGGTTCTTTTCTTTGAAGCAAAATTGAATAGTCAACTACTTTCTCTCTCTCTCGCACTCGCACTCACACTCATACTTACGCACTCTCACTCTTCCTCTCTTGCACTTTTTTAATATATAGCTGTTTTTTTTGTTGTTTTGTCTTACTTCCCTTTCTCACTCAATAAACCATTTGTGCTATTGAACTTATCTTTAGTTTTTTTCTTCTTGGCCAATCTAATGCAAAATTCCTTTAAGCTATGTTCTGGTGCATGAAATACACCTTGAATTAATTTTCTCTTTCGTTTCTGTTTGCACACTGCTCTCCCAACCATTTGACACACATTACTCCTCTTTACCGGTGCTGTCATTTTCGTTGTTATTATATTTTGTCATTTGGCTACAGTTCGTCGTGTATTTGATGGCGTCGTCGATGGCACCGAAAATACAAACGCCAAACAGCCGAAGCGTAATAACGTGCCATGGGCAAGCACTGCAGTGCCCTCCCAAGCACCAGATATCATTGCAACCGATTTAGCAGATTGGCAGCGACAGACAGCTTTAACGATTGGCGCCATTCTGTAATGTTAAAAAACAAAAACAAAATCATTTTAATTTCTAGCCTAGTATTTTTACATATGTTAACGCTGTGCTAGTGTATAAGAGTGAGACAACATGTTGCAAAAGGTAACTGTTAATGTTAGTATTTTATGCATAAGCATTAGTTAATGGCAATGTTGCCAGCTAATTATCAATCACACTGTACGCAACTATGTTAAAAAGGTCTAATTAATATACCTAATATCTATATTAAATTACTAGAATATATATTTCTCTTGATTACAACTCAAATTTTCAATTTTTCTTTCCTACATAATTCAATTAATAAATATGCAATATTATTATGCATTTTTTTTGTTTCCCTTTTGTGCAGATTTTGATAGTTTTTTAGGTATAAAAAAAAAAAACATGTCCCCCAAATATTTAAGTTTTCGACTTTTTTTTATTATCGATAGCTTTGATGTTATACGTTAAGTTAGTCGTTTTCAGGACGTTGATACGAATTGTGGTACCTACAATGGAGTTATTAAAAAAAAAAAAAAAATTTCAGATTTCTTACCTGCAGTTTATCTCTTGCTTGGGTTCATATTGACGTTGAATGCGACGACGCTTGTCAAGGAGTTGATCGACACGACGCTTAAGCTCAGCATCATCGGGGCGCATGCGTTTGCCAGCATGTGTTGGCGCATAGTCCGTTATGTCGCATGTATATAGCTGACCATTGACTTCAGTGCCAAATTCCGAGTAGTTAATAAGTTCAAAAGACTTGGAAAACTCATCATAGAAGATGATTGCATGTTGTGGCGATATGCGTGAACAATAGCCAATTGCGGATAAGTCAACGGTTTCCGTTTGAGCCATCGTTGTGGACGGTGTATAATGACCACCATAGCCCACATATAGTGTGCGATAACGCATATATATTGAACGATCTAAACTGAGATTACTAAACCAACGGCTATCCTCAAGCATATCACCAAGTGGTGTTAAAATGGCCCGCGATTGGACCTTGCATTTAACCAGCTTCAACTCTAATCGGGATGCCAGCTCATGTGCTTTTTCTGTATCCGTTCGTAAACGTGGTACATAATTTTCAGCTGCTGTATCCGCTGCCACAATGGCAGCTGCTGTCGCAAGTGCTGGATGTAGGGCCAACATGGGATCCTCATCAGCTGTACTGCCATTCTTTTCGGCCAAAATAGAGGATGTCTCACTGGTAAATAGCAGCGAAAAACGTGTCATATCTTCGGGCACCAAATTACCCTGTAATGCTTGCTGATTACCTTTGCCACTGGCTGACAATTGACGCAACCGCCTGGCTGCAGTACGATTATTATATTGCGTAACAATTTCTGGATGTTCTTGGAGTAGCTGCTGTAGCCGCTGATGGGCTAGTTTTTTAATTATATCTACATCCAAGTGGCAAAGATCGGCATCAATGATAACGTTAGACAACTTGCAATCATCTTCATCGTCTTCAAAACTAATTTCCAATGTATCATTTATTTTTATGCCTTCTTCTTTTTCAATTTTAATTTTCTGTATTTCAGTTGTATCTGTGGATGTAACTGGCTTAGAGGAAGCGTTGGGTGTGGGCGTCGCCGAAGTTGACGCTGTAGTATCAGCTGCATCTGTTGTCCCTCGCTGCTGTTCGACGGGTTCTTCCTCCATGTCGCTGTCGCTATTGTTGGCATCCAGTTCAACATTATTAAGCTCCTTTTGTATCTCCCGAAATTTGGCATGAGCACATCGCAACGCTTCCAGATCCTTTACCAGCGATTCGGTTACACTCTCACGGGATATCTCATCTACAGCTGTGGGCAATTGCTTGCGCCGTTTAACAAGATCATAACGCATCGTTTGCCGCATCGAGGGCAGCAATGCCGGCGGATGCTCGTAATGAAAACGCACCATTGCTGGCACCTCAATATGAGCACGAGCACGTAAGTTTACCTTCATACGAAACGGCGGGTGTCGGGTATTAACGCGCCTAAAGAACTCCATTTTGATATTTTCATGATCAAGCGGCTGATGGAAACAATTCCATAATCTCACACGCTCCGTTGCCGATATACTGTTAGTCATATTGGAGTCCTGAAAGAGCGCAGGATATTAAGTAAGGATACCATAGTTTAACTAATATACATTACGAATTGTGACATACTATAAAATTCTCTACATGATTAGGGCACATCCACAGACCAGCAGGCAGTGCTGTTAGAGGTGGATTTAAGCAATCCTGATGATAATACAATGGACAGTAGTCACAAGAGATGAGTGGCGCACGTTTACAGCTGCGGGTGCAATAGAAACATGTCTTCGCTGGGAGCGGCACCAGCCCTTGGGAATCCAATTCAAATGGCTTAGAATTGCGTCGTTGGCTGCTGCTAGGCTTGCGATTACCATTCCCACTATTGCTACAATGGACTTGTTGTACGGGTTGTACCTTACCGTTGCCAGGAAATTGGGTATGTAGCTCAAGTTCAGGTGGTAACCAAAATTGCTGAGGATTTAGCATGCTTGCAGCACGTATTACGTCATCCAATGGTGTTGGCTTTCTGTTCGGATCGAGTGCCCTTTGTATGGCCAGGGGCATTTTAGAGAGCAACTTTTCGGTGCTGTTGCGTTCGCTATTGCTACGCTTGCGTAAGTTTCGTATCTTAAGCGGTATAGACTCCAAATCACCGGATGAGGGTGTATTTGCACGAGAACCAGCCGATGGTACACGTTCCACAGAGCTTGCCTTAGAAGTACTTGGCGGCTGTGAAACCTTAGCCATGCGACAGCTATGGCATAGCCATTGACCAATTGGTATATCCTCTTCACTAAGCGGGGGATCACTATAGGTGAACACACGCAGAAGATACACAATACGTGTTTAGGAATATTGTGTGGAACATAACTAGTTGGTGGTTGTTACTACTCACTGGCATTGTAAGTGAAAGCTAGAGGGACATCTATCACAACAAAGTAAATTGCCGCCCTCCTCACAAGCATCACAAGAATCGTGATTATGCCCACGCCCGGGACGCCTATAATAAGGATGCTTTGCATTGCTATTGCGCTGGGATTGTTTCTCATCCTCATTGGGAGGAGGTTTTATTAAAATCTTGATTTGCTATTAGTCAGGGAATAAGTTGAATTAATTAGTTATTGTAACCACTTCTATAACTGTGTATCAATTATGTGGGTGCAGCACCACAAAAAGTTAAGCGGCGGCGGGATTGAAAAGTCGAAGCTTTTATAGATTCTGGAGTTTATACGCACCTCCATTATGCTAAGCGAACCAATCGGATCTTGGTCGGCTTTTGACATTTTCTAAAAATTTTTCGTTAACAAAGTTTCCTGGCTTGAAGGAGATGAACCAAAACCAATCACAGCGTTGCCTTTGTAGCAAATTAGGATTGTTGTTGATTTATCGATATATATATATAAATATATATACATATATATAAATATATACAAATCTTAGGTGCTGCCAAAGTACAAAACCTTTAGTGGATTGTTGTCAATTTATCGATATATATAAATATATATAAATCTTAGGTGCTGCCAAAGTACAAAACAAACGTGGTCACACTATTATGTACACGAATAAATTACTATCGATAAATAATTTGTGTAAACAACAATAAACTTATTTGCTGCTACATCTATAAATAACTGCGTAAATATTCTTTTTTTTTTATTTTACTTTTATAAATTTATCGTATAAACCTCCAGTTCAACAATTGGAGTGTATAATGTTTTCATTGTTTGGAAAACGTAAGCCTGCCGAGACACCAACTGACGAACCCATACAGGGTCCAAACGATGCAGCCAAGCAGAACAGTGGCGATGATTTCATATTTGTGGAACGTAAAACTGATGCTGAACCAAATCAATTGCCTGGTAATATGATGTATCCACCAATGCCACAATCAGCTTATGGCGCGCTGCCCTATCCTCCGGCATTAAATACAAAAGGAGCCACTGGCGCAACCGGCCCAAGTACAAATACTCCAACAAATTATTTACAGGATATACCCTTTCAACTTTCGCCACTATTAGCTGCCAAGGATCGTTTTAGTGGTACACAGACGCAAGTTGATGGCATCTTAGCATTACTTACACGTCAGCTATCTGTCGATGAGCTGGCCGACGATTATACATTCACTTTGGAGCGGTCAGTCCAAAACGATTGATGCAAAAAGGATTTCCTTTTTATTGTTTAATTACTATTTTAGATTAATTTGTACATCTGTTGCGTTTGCCCATTTAGTGCTAATAATCTTAAGACCAGTCACAAGTTGATTTTAACACAATACAAAAAAAAAAAGAATATATGGCCCTTATAGTATTATTTTTAGAGCATAATATTAAAATTGGGGGGGAAACTTTTATTTATATTGTTTTATAAATTTACTCCTCTCTGATCTTGTTATCAATGTTTATTAACTAATATTTATTCAGAGCTCTACGTATTACTAGTACTATAATGCATTCCATGTTTCACTACAATGAACATTAAATTGCCCGTTTCCTTCATTTTACGTTATTTTATTAAATTATCTCATTGGGTTGACTCATCATCACCCATCACTGAAGACCAGATTAAAAGCCTACAGAATGACAGTTTGAGAGTTGTCACATATGTTGGTATTGCCCACATAGTTTAGAGTCTATGGCGTGTTTCTAACAGAGCCTGAAATATTAATGAACTGAAAATACGAAAAGTTCAGGTTCTATTCTGTATATAACTTATGTTTAGTAAGAAAATACTATGTAAAGATAAGCATTGGAAACATAAACTACAATTAAATTTTTTTTTTTGACAAACCAACATACATTTAAGGGAGGTGCTTAAAAAATATTAAAAATGAGCATGACCTTTTACAACCGCAACCAAAAACTACATACACTGCTGGTCTTGGGTTAGATGCACTCAGTTTTCCACACAAATTTGTTTTATATATATTATTTTAATGATTGATTAAATATGTAGTTGGTGGTAATATTTGATTTATTAGAAATAAATAAAAAAAAACATTTCAGTAATGAGTACTGCCTCCTTTGTTAGTAATAGCTTCATATATCTGGTCCTTCATAGAATAATACAGGGAATCTATGTATTTCAACGAAATCTCGCTCCAAGCACGTTTAATAGCTACAGTTAATGTTAATTTTAATTAAAACGTTTTTCATCAGTAAAAACAACAGAACGCCAATCATTAAGCCGAGTGTCAGATTGAACATTCCACGTCATTTATTCTTTCGCGAATCGAAGCCGTTTTTCTTTGCGTATTGCATTCAGAGGAGGTTTTTTCTTGATTTTTAGACGCTTTTGGTGTTCTGCATTTCTGATTGTATGCTGAACAATTGAAAGGCTTGCTCTTACTCCAGCTAATTCCTTAATCTTGGCTGCGGACTTAGTCGAATTTGATGCAATTCTAACAATTTTTCGTACTGCTTGTTTAGATAGTGCTCTTTTTTTTCCTTTGAAGTTTTTTCCATATTCCTCTGGATCTTTTAAATATCTATCAACAGTCCTGGACCTGCGATTTATCTTTTTGGCAATATTTCGATTGGACAGTCCTTTCGAGTGAAAAAATTTTTGGAATCTTCGAATGTACAGTTATTTTTTTGCAAATCAACCAGCTGTGAACAGATATTTTTCAAATAAGATTCGAACTCTGATAAGAAAAGCTTTTTGGACAATTAGAATAAGCAATATTATAAATATAGCATTTTATTTAAAATAGAAGTTGGTGCGTCTAACCTAAGACCAGCACTGTACGTATGTGTTATAGTTTGATGGATGTGGTGGCTTGTCGATAAATATGTCGGTAATCGTTATAACGCACTTATCGTAAATAAGCTAATCTATCGGCTTATCGATTTAATATCAACAAACCCAATGCTACCAAAACGATTGGAAATTTTTAATATTGCATTTATTGTATTTGTGATTGTGTTTGACAGTGGAAGTGACACGCCGTGCCATGATTGATTACGTCTACGCAACCTGACCACCAAACGTAGGTACATATGGCGGACGCGCCAACTTAAAGAAATTTCAATTTATAATCTACGCATTAGCGGCAACAACAACAACAACAATACTAGCAACAGCAAAACAACAAGAAGCAGAAGCGACTTAATGAAGGCAGCGCTGCAAACTGAGCAGAAGCTGCGCTGCTCTGTTATCACGTATATTTCAGATGCGCCGCCGCCCCTCTAACAGTTATCAATATCTACTTGTTGCTGATGATGTGTGATCTTTGGCTGAACACAAACATCAAATAAAACTAATTTAAAAGTAACACGACCAAACACCAAAAAAGCGTAAACCATAGAGCATAGGGCATAGAACATTGGTCATTCGTCATTGGTAATTGGGCGTACGTTAATCGTATAAAGAGCGTGAGACGTGGGGTGTGGGGTGTGGGTGGCGGGAGGCGGAAGTGAATATACATATAGGGAAACTATTTTTAATAATGGTCAAGACACAGAAGACACGACGGAAGCCACAACAAGAAGCAACAAATTAAGGTAAAGACAGAATAGACAATAGCAAAACGTATGTCAAAAATGTACAATAAACACACCAAATATTTAGAGAAAAGGCAAAAGAACCAACAACAATTACAGCAACAGCAATAACAACAACAGAAGTAACTGTATACCGTATATTATTATTGAAATACTGAGAATTTTGGCACACCTGAAAATCATGGAGCCACGCCTACCATTGTTTCCCATTGAACCTGAGCCTCCAACAACGCCCACAGAGTGCCTAACATTGCTCGCAACGCGGTGAGTAAAAACAAAAACAAAAAGTCATTAAAAATCATATATACTATACACTACATACTCATCCTCCAACTTTGCCATATGTGTTATGGTCAACTGGGAATAGTTTTAAAAGAGCTTGCGTGGTTTGCCATTAGCATTATATATAGATAGCTTCCACCTCAGACTTAAAATATTCTTTTATGAATAATATATATATATATATATATATATAATGCCAATGATTCATGTCGTTTATTTTAAAACTTCAACTGTTTTTTTTTTTGTTAAATATAAATTTAAAATAATTTAATCCAAATATACTCTATAATTATCAACTTTCCACCAACTACCTCAAGTTTAATGTTATTCAAAAATAAAACTGTGACCTTTCCCCAAACGGTAACTGGTGTCACTGTGATTTGTTTCTCATGAACTATTTTTACATCTCGTTTTCAATTATGCAGACGCTACGAACTTTTTACGACATCCAAAATGTTTATGTATTTAAATAAGTTAAAAAGGTTAAAAAGGGCATTAATGGGTTAGTGAAAATTGTATGTAACATGCAAAATGAGGTGAATATATATTATATTTTCTTGATCACTATCAAAAGAGTTCAGATCTTACCCTCTGTTTGTCTGGAAGAATTCCATAGACATCATGAAGTAGTCGTAGTTGGGTACACTCTTAATAATTTAAAATAACAAAACTTAAAATTTAAATGTTGCATTCAAATTAAATGCCTTATGCAGTTAGGGAATATTTTGAGTCGTGCTCATACACGATAAAAAAAAAGACCAATAAAAACATATATTTATAAATTAATGAAATATTTATTTATTATATATACTATAATATTTTTCAGACTGTTTCGTGCGCTGCAATTAAATTGGAAAATTATCATTTCGGCCATTACAATGACGCTTTTGGCCGTCATTTGGTATTATCCAAAATTTTTTTTATTCTTCGCTTTTGTCATCTATTCCTTGGTGCTGGTTTTTGCTTGTAAGTTAGATAGCAATTCAGTTTTTTGGTAACAAAATTCGTATAAATAAGTTTAATCTTTTATGACTCAAGCGTTATCTTTGTATAGTAAAAAAAAAAAAAAAAATAATATACTATATTAAATTTTCTTATTTCTGATATAAAATTCCTTCTCTTTTTCTTTAATTAAATTATTATCTTTATTTTTCATTTGGCAAAACCCTTTGCTGTTATCGTTAGCTGTCGCTGGTACCGTCTATATCCATTATATATTTACGACCAATGAACCTATTAGACCTAATCGTTTGCCCTCGAAACTGCTCTACAATGCCACCAAGTAAGTTGTAAAATTAATTTTCTTTTATTTTTTTTTTATTTAACTTTCTCCTTTTAATTTTAATTTGAAATTTAATTTTATATTTCTTAGAAGCAGCATCTTTGATTTGCCAAATCCCATCAAGAATCCATCGAATTTACCTTTAGTATTTGGTAAGACAGTTGATCTACAGCTCCAACAGATTATTGAATATGTTTTGCGTGACTTTATGATACCATGGCTTGGGTAAGTATCCAATAAGATTCCAATTGTATTTCGTGTTTAATTCTTATCATTCCCAATCTTTTAGCTATGTTGTGACAAAGCCAAAACTTATCCACGATGTCATACGCGAAGATCTATGGAATGCCATACAGAAAATACATGAACGTGCCGCCAAAATGGATCCAGCAAAGATCATAGCAGTTGACATGGTAAATCGTGTCACAGTACATCTGGAAAAAATACGTATTGCTGAGGCAAGGGCGTAAGTTCAATTTGTCATCATCAATTATCAATCAATCATCTATCTAAATCTTAATCTTTTAGAGCCGAAACAAGCAATGCACCTGTGTTTAGCACTAATTCTTATCTGGTTGATGAGGAAATGGAAATGGAGTTTTTACGCAAACTGTGCGAGATTATGGTTATATTACTATTACCACGTGGCTACTCATTACCTCCACTCAAGGTGCTATTTAGTGAGATTCTATCATTTAAGAGTAAGTTCTCTAAACTCCAATCTCCAATCAAGGCTAAACTCAATAGTTTCATGTCAAATTTCCTTGCAGTTTTCTTTCCAATGATCCAATTGCTGACTGCACCCGATTATATCAATCAGAAGATTGTGCAGAACATTGAAACCCGTCTGGCAGCAGCTGCCATTAGCAAACGAAGCTATGAGTATGCGGCCAGCCTTGAAGAGTTTTTAAAGATTATCAATAACTCGGGCAATTTGGAGGAGCTGTCGCTGATACGTAAAAGTATTGTTAATGATTTAATGCATGCCACCAGCATGCAAAATTTGCAACGTGCCAAAGGACTAGATCCGGATACAGATGATCATACGCTTACCAAATCTGAGCTAACAGCTGCTGTGCGTCTAAAGCGTTATGTGCAGCAATTAACACTGGCTAAAAGTCAATGTGAAAAGAATCTGGCTAAGTTTGGCTGGAATGGCAACTACTCTAGTGATACTGTAAGTTGCTATACATACAGCACACACGGATCAAAATTATATATATATTAATTTTTATATTTTTTATTTTGGCAGGATTTAACGCTAATGGAAATATTAAATACGGCCGTGGGGCGACGCTTCTTTACATTGTTTTTGGAACAGTTAAAGGCAAGTGCATTGGTTGGCTTCTATCAAGCCGTTGATGAGATGAAGCACGCACATAAAACAGCTACACATCAACTGGGTACAGAGATCTTTTACACGTACATACGTGTACCCAAACCGGAGATACAAATTGAAAAGCATGAGCGTAAACTGATTGAAACCTTTGTGCTGGGCGATGCTGGTCCAGATATATTCTATGATATACAGCGTAACATATTGAAAACATTAGAGGAAAAGTATTATCCTCCGTTTGTGCTGAGCGAACAATATCGTCAGCTAAAGGAGGCGCTCGATTCGAACGAATTTAATGATCCCACCTTACTTATGTGCCCCACAATGCTTGGCGATGTTGCAGATGATGAGCAGGCGATTACTGTGGATGGACATAATGGTGCTAATGTGGCACCTGCTGCCATCGATGTTGCAGCACACACATCGTATGCGCGTAAGAAGCTCGAACAGATACAGGAACGTATCGATAAAAAGAATCAGGCACTAGATGCTCTTAAATACTCAGTAAAACCAGAGTCTAAAGTTCTACAAATACTCGAAAAAGAAATGGAGTGGCTCAAGAGTGAGAAACGTCAAACGGAGGCACATTTGCGACGCACGGATGCCTGGTCTGAGCATCTGGGCAAATGGAAAGCCACAATACAAAGTGTTGAGGTATGAAACTCTCTAAGCTCTAAGATGATTCTAACTGAGTTGATATAACTTTCCTTTTTACACTTTGTGCTAGGTTTCCGATGAGAAGGAGTCACTACAGTTTATGATATTAGTACACGTTGATGAGGACATTAATGCGCCTCCCGTGTCAGCAGTAAAAACTGTCGAAAACAATGCACCTGGCCGAACACAACGACGTCGTCCCTCTGGTATATCCAGTGGCTGGGTGGTTATGCGTTCCTTGAACCAAGTTCATGTATGTCTTATATATTTATATATGATAAATATATACTATATATAATTCTTATTATCTTTTATAGGAGTTACAACGTAAACTGCGTCACGTCAGTTCAAATTTAAAATCATTAGATTTACCAACAAATTTTAAGTTTTTCTTTTTAAAAACCGATCGACATGGACAGGAGAAGGCAAAGGGACAAATCCAAAAGTTTCTCAATGTAAGTACAGTGAAGCTATAACTATATTCGTAATCCTTTAGAATTCATATAAATAAATATTGAACAGTTTATACTAGAAGATGATCATTTGAATGGCAGCGAAGCAATCTATACCTTTCTTAGTCCCAGTTCGGATCATTTGAAGCAAACTTTGCCATCGCCAAAGAAATCCAAATTCTCACTTTCCACGCTATTCAAGAGCGATACGGCAAAGGCACATGAAACGAATAAAGCAACTGATCCCTTTTGGGGATTGCATCGGGATGATTATGATATGTCCACCTATTTGGATGGTGACACAAGCAGTGATGCTAAACTGCTGGGTGACTTGGATAGTAAGGATTCTATAGCAGAGCCGATGTATGCTCTAATGGGTGAAATCTTTGACATGGGCGGTGTATTTAAATGGCTACGCAAGAGCATAATCTCATTTGTACAGATCACCTATGGACGCACCATAAATCGTCAAATACGTGAATCTATAGCTTATCTATTTGAGGAATCTATGCTGCATAATTATTTTTCGGCCATACTGAAATCCTTTTGGCCTGGTGGCGTGCTTGCCTCTGCCTATCCTGAACGCTCCGAAGACATGAAAGAGATGACCACCAATGCGGCAAAAGCACTACTTACCGATCATATACCCGAAGTACTCTGTAATCTGGTTGGTGCCCAAGCTGCCAAACGTGGTGTACTTAAAGTTTTTGATGCCCTACAGAATCCCATCTATAATAAACAGTTATTCTATGTGAGTAAAGATGTTCATAATTGTTTATTTAATTGAATATATTTTTTATATTTTTGCAGGAACTTCTTGAGATTTTAATGATTGAATTCTTTCCCGAAATACGTCAACTTAAAGTGAACAGTGCCAATGGCGGTAAATTTAATCCCTCCAACTCTGGTGCATCGGTTGTCGGAACAAACACAGCGACAATGGTTGCCATAGCAGCTTTACCGCTCAATTATAATAGCTACAATAGTCATGGTGGTAGCAATCATGGCAGCTCAACAACTGCAACAGCAGCAACAGCAACAGCGTGCACATCAACGCATCCCAAGGAACATTACCATCAGCCACCGCAACATTCGCCGTATCATCAGACGACTTCAACGGGCCAGCAGTCGCATCATCATCATCATCATCAAGCGCATGCAACGCATGGTTCCTCTGCTGCCACCAAATAGAGCCAAAAATGCTAAGAAAAAAAAAAACAAGGGAACACAAATATTTGTTTTTTTTTTTTTTGTATATGTGTGAGTATGTTTGTATGTGTGTGTTTGTGTGCTTGTGTGTATGTGTGTGAGTGCATGTTTTTATTTGTTTTTTAAATACTATTTGATAATACTGGTTTTATTTTTATATTAGTCAAAAAGTCCTTTATCTCGTTCTAAACCTGAACTCGCATCTCGCTCCAAACAATGTCAACTATTTGTTGTAGCCCAACTTGAGTGTTACTCCTGCGATAAACTGATCCTGTACAAAAGAAAAAACAATAGTAATTCCTTCCTATCCTTTCCGTGTCCTCTCTATAGTCAACAAATGTTTATGTTATATGTTTCGTTGAGACAAAAAAAGAAAAATTGTTTTATGTTTTTAAATTCATTATTGTTTTTTTGTTTTTTTTTTTGCCATATTTGGTTAAAGTTTGCACAAGCGTTAATTAAATTAACTAAAAAGTAATTAATAATTTAAATATGAATATATAAATTTATATATATATATATATATGTCTATATATTGGTATCTGATTTTCTTGCAATGTATTGTTCCAGTATTAAGTTATATAAATATTATATTTCTTTATTCTTATTTTCAATTTAAATTATATAAAACATTTAGTAACACATTTTCATAGAGAATTTTCCTATATATGTATATGTATATGTATATGTATATTTACCAAATCCATTACCAAAAATCCTATCTAAAGTATACAAAGATACACGAATAAGATGTTAGATTTTTGGTGCAGTTGAAACATTGTTATTAACTGAGAGTCGACTTATTGTGATCTTAGCAATTAAATAGCACCAAAAAAAAAAAGATAAAAAATGTAACAAAAACAAAAATGAAATTTAATATTGTAATTGTTTATAAATTTATGTAAACTTTAAACCACAATTGCAGCTTATTGTATAAGCCTATGCAATTTAGATATATATAAAAAAAATAAGAAAAAACAAAAACCAAAATCAGTTTATAAACGCTTCTGGCTGCTTTCGACTGTTTCAGTTAAATCGTTAGAATAGTCCAAGATATTGGTTTGGATCATATTGAATTGTACTATAACTATTGTATGTATTGCCGTTGCATTGTTTTTATGTGTGAATAATAATATTAACGAACTACAGCAAAACAAAGATGCTATTTATGTAGATAAACTTTTTGTATTTTTTCCTTTTCTATTTTACATTTTGAATGTTAATCTTCTGATTAATTAGAAGTAGTCCAAAGTGGACATCATATACACAGTATACAAATCTTAACTTTAATTTATTATTTTTAATTTAAAATATTTATAGCTTGACATTTACTTAAATTTAAATAATTTAAAATACTGTTAATTTTTGTATAAGTTTTTCCAACTGTATTAACTCCATATCCACAACGATGATAGCAAGACTCTTGCGCATAGCTCCTGGCTTCTTAACCAACAATTTGACCTCAAAGTACTTTAACAGGAAGCGCCACTTTAGTTCTGTTTTTTTGCGCTCGGATAAATGTTGAAATACATTGGCATTGACTCCGAGAAGATGCTCCGCAACGTCACCAGTTAATCGCGCCTCAATCAATGTGCCAGTTTGATCGGAGAATTGTATATTAATGTTAAAGAAATGTTCATAGCGTGCTCCGCTGTAGTTGAGCGAGAATTCCAGTTGACAGGTTTCATTGTCGCAATCGTTGTGATTGTTTAAAATGACTCTGTGACACGCCTTGCTGCAAACATCAAAGGATTACATCGAGATTCTATTTTATGATTAATATAGATACTTGCCACTTTTTGCTAATAGTTGTAGCTAATCCATCAATATCAAATTTTGTAACCATGGCATAAAGTACGCTCGTAAAGTGTTCGCTTGTCGAATCCTGCAGCTCGCCTATGGCACGCGCATAGATTTGTTTTACAGTCATTTGGGTTTGAATCAATTCCGCTGAAGCAGCAAAAATACTTTTACAACATTTGTTTTGTTTTTTTATACAGGAAATAAGAGCTACTTACCTGGTGGCAAGGTCTCCATGTCGATTTGAGCAAATATATCGAAAGCTTTAAGCGGCGCCGAGTTCGCAAAATGCAGCAACGCTTGTGAATCTTTGCTAAGTGGTAGTGGATTTTCATAGATAAGTGTGCAGCTGGCATGGCTTAGGACTGGACAACCATAGTATTGTGAGTGTGAGATGCGTACATCGATTAAATGAAGAAAAGTCTTGCGTGGCTGCCAATATTGTGCTCGATTTATCCAATCAGTATGCCATAGAGTAAGTACCATACCATCTGGACAGCTAGCATCGATGACAACTAACTCGAGGCAGTGCAACAAAGTGCTGCCATTGCGTGGTGTCTTACGTTTTAGTTCACGTACTGGTCGTAATGATGCTACAACTACGAGCAGATCAATGTATACCGCTGGTCGCTGCTCTGGAGCACCGGGCATAGCACAGCGCACATCCGCAAGTTTCAGAGCTGTATCTAGCGGCTTGTGAGGCTGCTGCATGAGCTGTTGTAGGGCATGCATAGTGGCTACATCCTCGCTATTATGCTTTTCCATATGGCCATGCCCTTTATTGACGACCAACGCACAAGAGAGGGTGCCACGCGGTTGATAATGTTGCTCGTTACCATCAGGAAAATCTGGAGGTGTTATGGCCATTACCTTGGCACCAATAACGTCCACCACATCGCCAATTTGCAATAAGGAATTATATTCATCAACGCAAGTCTTTGGGCCCCAGCACTTACAGTTAGCTATGTGACGCTTGGAGTCACGCAATGTAAAAGTGATCACACCTCGCTTTTCGCCGCTCAGTTTGTCCAGGAACAGATTTGGCTCTGATTTGGAAATAATTAACGCAACAGTTGAGAAATTAGTCATTATTGGCTTCATATCAGCCAACCGAAGAATCTTTTTCGTCTTGTAACTTGGCTCAAACATTATTGAATAATAGTTTTGCTAAATTATCCTTGCAAGCCGTTAAAATATAGTTTTTTTCTGCAAAACGTGTGTATGCACTGGCCGAACATTATTAAACTGCAGTCGATAATTAACTGCAAGATCACAAGTATTTACACATAAATAAATTATAATACGATAGTTAGTTAACTGAAAGATCGGCAGTAGTTACACATCAAAAAATAATAAATTTTTTTGTTTATTATCCACCTTACAATACAAATCAAAAATATAATAGAAATAAACGCATCATTTCATTCAACGGCCTGTAATCATAAATATATTATTCATTTATTTATTTATTTATTTATTTATTTATTTATTTATTTATTTATGTATTTATTTATTTATTTATTTATTTATTTATTTATTTATTTATTTATTTATTTATTTATTTATTTAATTATTTATTTATTTATTTATTACATAAGCGGCTAAAGGTAGATAAAATGGTTATAAAAGTGTAAAACATTAATCGTTAAAATTAAATAATAGTAATAATACGCTGGAGAGAATTAATTTTGTTTGATGACGTCATCATTGCCATACATTTTGTCTGCCCATACATTTTTTACTAACTGCGCATTTTCGTATTTTCTTCTACTGCCATGTAACAGGCAAACAGAAGTCAGCAGAAGTTGCTGTTTATGTTTATGAAGCATACTGCATACTTTTAAGGGTAGCAAATATTTAACATAACAGCTGCTATGTTATCTCACCTAACAGACAACATCCATGTAATGTTAAGAATGCCTCCACTGCTGTAAAGTTTAAACTTACTGATTAAGGTCTGTGCTTATTTCTGTTCGCCTGATACAATTAAAATCAAAACACACTGAAATCAAACTCTTTGAACTTTGAACATAGCAAAATTTTCTCTTTGGTAGTATAAGGAAATAAGTATAAGGAATATGTATTGTAAGGTTAGACTGATTTAAATGTAATTTTTATTTTGTTCATTAAGTTGAATTTTATGTCCTATTACAAAGGAAAGTTACAAAAAAAATCATTAAATATAGAAATATGAAATTTTAATTATTATATATATATAGTTTATTGGGCCAGGACTATCAATACGTTCAACGACAGTAACCACAGGACACAGAACTCTATTCCGCAATAACCTGTTGGCAGTATACAGTGCACCCGTGGGTGGAAATAAAAAATCATTAAATATAGAAATATGAAATTTTAATTATTATATATATATAGTTTATTGGGCCAGGACTATCAATACGTTCAACGACAGTAACCACAGGACACAGAACTCTATTCCGCAATAAGCTGTTGGCAGTATACAGTGCACCCCCTCTAATCACCCCGTGGGTGGAAATAAAAAATCATTAAATATAGAAATATGAAATTTTTATTTTTATTTTCTTTTGTAATGTATGGTTAGTATATAAATAGTTTATTGGGCCAGGACTATCAATACGTTCAACGACAGTAACCACAGGACACAGAACTCTATTCCGCAATAAGCTGTTGGCAGTATACAGTGCACCCCCTCTAATCACCCCGTGGGTGGTAATACGAAAGCAGTGAAAGTGAAAGGGGATTTTCAATACAATTTCCTGCAAGGATGCGTACAATGTGATGCGCCCGAGTGGTCAGCTATATGTGACAATTCGGTAACAGAGACAAAAGAATGGAGTGCAATAACATAACAGAGCAGTAACAGCACAAGGAGCAGCAGCAAAGTATTGCAAAAAACTTTCGCGGGCTTTTCAAAATTAAGAACAGTTTGAGAACAGTTGAGATTGAGTTTATAGTATAAACTTAATAAAGGGAAAGATGCTGAAATAAGAAAATGTATGAAACTAATGTAAATAAAAAACAGAGCATTTAAATATTTTTCTTTTACATTCATCCTATTGTTTTTAATGTTAAGTGTTTTTTTCTTTACAATTTTTACATCATCTTTGACACATAAGATGTAGGCGTGCCCCGTTTATTGCTGTGGCTACACAATTCGGAAATATTTTTGTTTTCGATTTTTTATATATTTTTTCAGTTAACTGCTGTTCTTTCGTTTTTCTTCTGTTTGTTTCATTCATCCAAGGTACATAATATAGAACTCTAATGCTAATTTAAATCAATAATTATTGTTAAGTAACTTCCTCAAAAAGTGTTCTGGAAGACAGTTACTTAGGAGCGGCACTGCCGTTGTTTACAATTGGAACTAGTTGCTGGTTGGTGGATGTGAATGTGGGTGTGGCTGTGTCTGTGGCTGCGGATGTGTATGATCTTCCTCGTTTTTATTATTGCCTAGAATCCAATCCATTAGAAGCATTGATGGTGAACGCAGTGTTGGTGTAACTGAAACGTTTTCAGAATGATTTAAGATTTTTATTTAGAATGCGACAAATTAGTTTTACTACATGGATCGACATCAAATTGTTGAGGCGGAGCTACTGCTGTTGCTGAAGATAACGAGGATGATGATGATGCTGCTACTGTTGCTGCTGCTGCTGTTGGTGGTGGTGCTATTGTTGGTGGTTGTACAATTGTCCCCGTTGTTGCTGTCGTCGTTGATGGCTTAGCCATATCCTTTTGCAACTGTAACATTTGCTGCAGACGCTGTTCCCGTTCATCCACAATAGCTTTATCCTTGGAATGCTTCACCGTTTGCAGTTCAGCCAATCTATATATATATATTGATTTGTATTTATCGGATAAATGTTATAAATTTCTTCTATACTAACTTTTGCCTTAAATCACTGCTGCTGGTTGAGGAAAGATCGCTAGAGGTGCCAATACTTGTTTTGTTGGGGCTGCCGGAGGCAGCAGTTGTTGAGGAGACATTAACATTGCTGTTGCTATGACTGCTGGCTACTGCATGCGCTGCAATGCAATATATATATAAATGAATAAGATTTGAATACATTAGAAATATAACAAATGATAACTTACGATCGTCGCTAAGGCGACTACGTTCCGCTTCCAGTTGCCGCAATGTATCCGAAAGCTTCAGCTGTAGATGATCACGTTCTTCTAGGAGTTGAACAAGCTCAATTATCATCTCTTCTACACGCATATCCCGTTGATGTAGCATCATGAGCGCATAGTCTAGATCAGATTTAAGCACATAGTCGGCTGGCGGCTCCTGGCCAGTGGCACCACTGACACCACCACCACCACCACCAAAGGTATTCTGTAAGCGATAGGGGTCATATTGGGAAGCCAAGCGTGCATATTCTGCTGACCGTATTGCCAGTTGCTCCTTAAGTGCTACAATTTCCATTTCTTGAGTTTCCAAAGCCTTTTGCATTCTGGCTAACATCTCATCAATCTCTGCCGTTGTACCCAAATGGTGCTCCACATTGTCTACTGTATTTGGTTGCTGTGAATTGGATGATGCAGCTGCTGCTCCTCCTGCTGTTGCTGCTTTTATCTCTGCTCTAAGCTCATCTATTTGCGTCTTGTATGCAGCGTCACATTTCTGTAAATGCTCCTGCCAAATGCTGGCCACCTCACTGCACTTCTGCTCCACAACCGCCTCCCATTGTTGGTTAAGTGCATTGAGATCTGGTTGCTGTGTTGCTGCTGCTGATTGCGACTGGGTTTGTGACTGCTGCAGCAGCTCCAATGTTTTACGTAATTCGGTTATCTCAATGGATTTAATATCTAATTGCAGCACCGTTTGTTTCATCTTATCCTCCAGCTCCAGGCTGGATAGCACATGATTATTTAATACACGTAACTCCTCCTCCATTTCGTTCTTCTCTTGCTGCAGCTGATCGCATTGTACACGTAACTGTTCCAATATCAATATATTATCCGTATCCAATTCCTTTGCGGGTTGCATTTCATTTTTAACAACAATTTCCTTATCGAATTTCTCCTGCTGCTCCACTTTCTCCTCCTCCAATTGCTTGACTTGCATCCGTAAGAGCTGTAACTCCTGATTTTTGGTCAATATCTCAAGCACCAATTTCTCAGTTTGATCCTCACGCATCAACTCTTCAATGCGTTGTTTTAGATGCACAATTTCTGATTCCTTCTCCTGCAGCACAGCCATGCTCTCATCACTGGGTGCACTCACAGCTAGCGGTAGCTCCAGCTGCTTGGACTTTAACTCTTCTAGCTGCAGCTGCAGTTGCTCTCGTTCCTCCTGTGCTGCTTTTTGGTTTGCCTGTAACTGCTGGCGCTGTAGCTCTGCCTGTTGGCTCAGTGCTGCCAGTATGCCTTCCTGCTCCGCCTGCAGCTGGTCACGTTCTAACTGTGCCTGCGTCACAGCCTGTTGTGCCTGTTGCTTCTCTAGTTTCAGTTGAGCTTGCAACTCCTGGCACTCGATATTCAAATCTTGATTTTCAGCTTGCAGATTCTCAATCTTCACCGACGCTTCAGCATCGCTAGGCAGACGCTCCACAGCTGTTGTTGACGTTGTTACTGGCTTTGCTGTAATTGCCGACGCAGCCGTCGTTGGAGCAGCACCAGCACCTGTTTCATCGTCACCCCAGCTACTTAAATCTTGTAGCTTTTGCTGTAGCTCGCGTATGCGTGACTGATACATTTGTACATCCATATCCTGACGCTCCTTCATCTCTGACATGCGCTCATTGCCTGCGGTGAGCACATCAATACGCTTCAATAGCTTCTCCTTTTCCAGCTGCTGCTGCTGCAGTTGCTCTTCAGTCTTGGCCTGTCTGGACTCATGGAGCTGCAGTTGATGCTTTAACTCATCGATAATTGCTCCATCTAGATCATCGTTATTGCTGCTCTTTGCCTGTCCTTGCTGCTCCTTGTTTCTGTACTCCTTGAGACGTTTCATTAGCTTTGCTGTTTTCGTTTGCAGGTCCATCTTTTGGCGCTCCAAATCATTAATCTTCTCTTGCATTGTGGTCATCTGTGCATATGCATCTGGCTGTTGTTCTACTGCATTTGCTGCACTCGCCCAAGGATCTTCATCCATATCCACACCCCAGTCAATAGATTGTGTTTGTATCTCCTGCTCCGGCTGGCAAAGATAAGCCTTCTTTGCTGTTATTAACTGCTCAACCACAGGCTCCGTATGTGCCAGACCCAGGTGCAAGCTGCTAGCTCCATCCGTTACAGTCTCCGAGCCAAAGAACATGTCCAACGTGGGTGCTGCTTCTGGCTTGAGTGCAGCTTCTGCTTTGGGCTGTATTAACCGCTCAATGGCTGCTATACGTTCGCGTTCCTCAGCAGCCGCTTGCAACTGCTCCAGCTGCTGTTCCCGTTCGGCTAATAAACGCTCCAATTGGATGCGTCGCTCATCGTGTTCGGCAAATGCCTGATTACGTACCAATAGCTTCGTTTCCAGTTCCTTGGCATGTTTCTCTAGATCGGATACATTGCGCTGCAGATCCTCAATGGTCGGCTCCAAGGGCACACTCATGTCCAAGCCCTGAGCCTGTACACCAATTCTCAGTGGCTGTGCAACAATCTCATCGAAGGGTGAAGGCACTCCTGCAGCATCTCCGCTAAAGAACATGGCTGGTGCGGCGGCTGCAGCTGCAGCTGCAATTGGCGTGTTCTGGAAACGATAAATTGGAAAAGAATTAAATGAATTGTTGAGATGGAAATCATCCAAAAATGGTAGCTATACCTGTTCCTGGTTAGGCACTGTAGGTGTATGCCATTGTGTGGGTTGCATACCAGCAGCAGAACGTTGCCAATTGCTGTACATCCAATCAGTTGATGCTGGAGCTTGAGGTTGGGATTGGGATTGAGTTTGAGTTTGATAGAGTGAAGGTACAGCTGCCTGCTGACGTGCCAGCTGCTCTGTCTGCTCATCGAGACGCGCCTGCAATTCGTTCAGTTGCTCGGTAAGTCGCTTGTTCTCCGTTTCAATGTAAACCTGATCATCGGTTTGATTCTGGCCAAGAGTATCGAGTTCGGCTATCTGTTGCTGCAGTGCCTGCAGCTCCTGACTGTGATTGGTGCATAGCGATTCAATTTGTGCACGCAAATTATCCATTTCGGTCTTATCCTGCAGCGCTTGCATGCGCAACTCCTGCAGCTCCAGCACATCCTGCTCGGCGCTATCATGTTGCATGCGCAGCAGCGTCATCTCGCGATTAACTGCGGCACGCTCACGTTCCACATCAGCCAGCTCCTCGTTAAGGCGTGTCAGCTCTTCGTTGCGTGAATGTAGCTGCTCCTGACTACGTTCTAGCTGTTGCGTCATATCACGCGTTTCTATGGTAGCACGCTCCATGTGTGCACTCAAATCGTTCTCCAGCTCATCCAGCTCGCTGGTCTTCAAGGCCAGTTTGGCGTCGTAGTTGTTGCGTTGCCGTTGCAGCTCCTGTTGCAGTGCCTCCTGCTCAGCACGTAGCTCCAGCAGCTCCTGTGCGCTGTTACTGCTCAACTGCTCCTTTTCCGCTTGTGCCTGCAGCGTGTGTTGCTTGTGCCGCGCCAGCAGCGCATCGTGTGCCGTTTGCAGTGCATTCAACTGTTCGCGTAACTCCTCCGCCTCGCTGCCAAGCAGCTGCACCTGCTGCGTTTGACTCTGTTCACGATCTGACAGCTGCTGCAGCTGCTCACCCAATTGTGCCACAAGCTCCGTTTGCTGGCCGCTTGTTTCGCGCAGTTGCTGCTCCAGCATTTGCATTTGCTTTTGGGTTGTGGCCAGCTGTGCGCTCAGTTCAGCTGACTGTTCCTCGAGCGCTGCACTCTTCGCCTGCAGCTCAGCATTCTGCGTTTCCAGCGATTCTATATAGGATTGATCCTGCTGTAGCTTAGCCTGTATACCCTCATGGAGTGTCTCCAGACGCCCAATAGCCAGCTTAAAGTTGGCCTTCTCCTCAATCAGTTGCGCATTTTGTGTCTGTGCCGCCTGCAGCTGTTGCTGCAGCAATTCTGCATGCTGTTGCTGCTCCGCTCCCAGCTCTGGCTGCACACGTAACTGTGCACGCAGCTCGTTCATCTCTCGCTGCAGCGTCTGTATGGCGGCATTGCGATTCTTTATGACCTCCTTGGACTTATTTAATTTAAGTGTTTTATGCTCCAGCTGGCGACGCACTTCCTCCATGTTATTTTGCTCTGCCAATGATTGTTCCAGCTGATAGCTCTCCTGACGTAGCACCGTATTGGCATGCACAGTGTTCTGTAGATCAACCCTTAGACGATCCACTTCCTCCTGCAGCTTGGACATGATTGATAGTTTCTTTTGCTGCTTAAGCGCCTGTTGCTGCAGCTCCTTGTTGCCATTAATTTTCAGCTGCAGCTCTGTTTGTATGCGTGTCAATTCTGCATTGAGTTCATCTATCTGCGCCTGTCGTTCCAGACGCACTTGCTGCTCCAGCTCTGCTTGCTCCTTGTTGATCTGTTGCAATCTTTTCAGCTCCGTCTGTAGCTGCTGCTCTTGCTCCGCTTGTGCTGAGCCACTTTGCTGCTTCTGCTGCAGCTCTGTCTGCAGTTGCTGCATTTCCGCTCTTAGGCTGCTCAATGCCGTCTCACCCGCCTGCAATCTCTGCTCCAGCTCGGCCTGTTCCGTTGTACGCTTCTTCAGATTCAGCGCATACTTTTTGAGCTTCTCACGCAGCTCCTTGTTGCGCGTTTCACTCGTCTCCAGCTCCTGTTTGCTTTGCTGCAGCTCAAGCTGTGCCAGATTGGACTTGTGCTCGCTCTCGCTATAACTCTCAATTAGCTGCTGCTTCTGCTCAGACACCAGCGTTTGTAGTATGCTCAGCTCAGCCTCTAAAGTGCCAATGCGTGACTCAAGATCCAGACACTTGCGCTTATGCTGCTCCATATGCTTCTCATGTGCCATTTCGCTGTTGTTGAGGGATTTATCATATTGCTCCGCCTGTAGCTGTAGCTGCACAAGCTCTGCACTCTGGCTGGCAATTAGCTGTAGATACTCCGTTTCGGCGGCACGTAAATCTGCTATATATTGATCACGTTCAGCCAATAGTTGTTGCTCCTGTTCGCGGCGCTCTCGTTCCGCTTGCTCGCGTTCCGCCTGCTGTTCGTGTTGGGTTATGGCCAAATGTATTGGCTCTGATGGCTCATAACTATCGCGCAGCTCATTGAGTTCAGTTTGGAGCGCTGCTAAGGCTGATTTCAATTCTGCATTTTGTGCCGTCAACTGTTCATATTCGGCCAGAGCTTTGCCATTGGGTGCGGTGACAGCGACAACTGTTTCCACAACGGTAACCGTCTCCACAGCATTGCTGGCCTCCTTGACTTTGTGCAAAAGTTCCGAGAGTTGTACATGCACATTCTTGGCCTCCTTGGCAAGCTTTTTGGATACATTAAGCTTTGCAACGTGATCGTGTGCCTTGCGATAGGCTACTAGCTCTGAGCTAAGCTTGGAGAGGGAGCGTTCGCATTTGTCAAAGAGTGCAACGCCATCATCACCGCAATCGAGTGCCGCCACAACCTCAGAGGAGCGTTGCATAGAGCTAAGTTCCTGCGAGAGATTCATTTTCTCACTTAGCTGCAGTGACAACTGTTGCTTGTCCCGCTGCAGCTCTTCCAGTTGTGATTGTAGTGCCGAATGCTCAGTTTGATGTTGCTCCTGTGCAACCTTTAGCTGTGCCACCATCTGTGCATTCTCCGCCTGCAATTGCTCCATCTTGGCAAGCACCTCACGACGTTCATCGGTAAAGAGTTCAATCTTCTTCAGCAGCTCATCGCTTTCGGTGCGCAGTCGTGCAAGACTTTCATTTACCTCCTCTTCTGGTGCCGCTATATCCGTTTGGGTTAGTTCGCTGACAAAACTGGGTAACACTGTGGTCTCTACTACATCCGCATCCGCATCCGCATCTGCATCTGCATCGCCATCATCACTGCCTGGACGTTGACTAAAGCGTCCTTCAGTGGGTCGTTCAACAATTTCAATCGATTCAGCGGAACTGGAAGAGCTTAGTTTTTCCAATTTATCCAGCAATTCCATATTCTCATTTATGTAGTGGGTCAACTTCTTGTCCAATGCCTCCTTATCAGCCTGTAACGTTTGCAATTTCTGGCGCTGTTCGTTGTTCTCCGTCTCCAATTGCTGTACGCGCTGTGAGAGCTGCTCCTCTATTTGTACCTCGCTTAACTCAGACTCAACACGTGCCGACTCAGTGCCCAACTGTAGTGCTTCCAGTGCCTTTTGTAGCTCCTCTTTTTGCTGCTCCAAAAGGCGTATGGCATCAGTTTGATCATTCTTAGTACTGGAGATTTCTGATTCTGGTTCTGTAGGTAACTGAGTCTCGTCCTCTTCAACGTGTGCCAACTGCCACTGACCTTTCTCATCCTCCAGCTCAATGATGCGTTGCTGCAGCTTTTCATTCTCAGCACTAAGCTCCGCTAGCTGCTGTTGTGCATCTGTCGATTGTAGCTTCTTAATCTGCTTTTCGGCCTGCTTGAACTTAAGCTTCTGTTTGATATTAGTTTTGTTACCTTCCTCTAGCAATTGCTTGAGTTGTTGCAGCTCTGTTTGCAGTTCCCTGGTGTTTGGATCTTCGTCAAAGTAGAGGCATTTGGTCTTGACACGCTGCGCCAGTTCTGTTTCCAGCGCGCTTAGATTCACTTTGAGTACATTCAGTTCGGTGGTCTTCTCCGCCAGCTGCTCAGCTTGTGCCGTTAGTTCATTGCGTTGCGTTTCAATTGTTGCTTCCAGTTCGGCCAGACGTTCGGGTTCACTGCATTGAGAGACTGGCCCTTGTGACTTCTCATCACGCAACTCTTGTAGCTGGTTTTCCAGTTCCTGCAGTTGCTTGGCCAGTTCTATATTAACCTGAGCATCTGTGGAGTTCGCACTGTTGTTCGCTTGCGTTTCTTGTTGCTCCAGCAGCTGTTCCTTGGCACTGTGTAGTTCTAGACGTGTTGTCTCCAGTAATTCACTGCTGCTCTCCAGTTCCGCATTGCGATTACGCAGCTGCTCGATCTCGGCATGCATTCTTGTGTTCTCCTGTTCCGCAAGTGGTGGCAGGCTGCCTAATTGTTCTGTCTGCAGGGAGAGTGTGGTTTCCAGTTCTTGAATCTTTTGGTCACGTTTGGTTAGAACGTTACGCATTTCGACTAGCTCCTGTTGAAGTTCCTGCTCCTTGCGACTTTGCTTCAATTCGATTAACTTCATCTTGTTCTTGAGAAGCTTGAGCCGATTTTCGTCGCTTGTTTCCAATTGTTGCTGTGGGGGATATTGTTGTAAATCAACAGCTGAATGATGACGTGACATTACCACATTGGCATTGGCTCCTTTTGATAGCGCAATTGCATTTAAATCACTCATCGATGAGCCGAGTTCACTGCTGGCGCTGTACCTTAGCCCCGATTTGACTGATTGCAAAGACTTGGCCATATCCCGTTTACGCTGCTCGAGCAGAACACGATTCTGTTCGGTGCATTGATTAAGCATTTGCAGCTTTTTACTACCGCTGATCTCCAATTGACCAGCAGCTAGTGCATCCTTTGTGGGCGTTACCATCGGTGTGGACACAAACTGTGGTATCATGTGCGGCGATTCGGGTATTTGACCAGCATTGCTTCCCTTGAGTATGGTGAGCGTCTGACCCAGCGTTTTTAGCGATTCCATTGAATCGGTCATGCTGGCATTACGTCGTCCGCCATCCTCTGTTTTTCTCTGCTTGCGGTCTCTCAACGCTAACAGACGTTCCTTTTCAATATAAATCAAAATTAGTTTAAATTTAAAAAAGGAAAAAGAAATAAATCAGACAAATTTTACCTGCTGTTTAGAGAGATTCTCGCGCAGACTATCCAGGCGACCTTTGCCTGTCGTTGGATGCTATAGGACAGTGATGGATAAATATGCAGGGTAAGCAATATATATAAGAAAGAGAAAACAAAAAAAAGAAAGATAAACAGAACATCAACTAACCTGTATTAGCGATAAATCCGCAGAGCTACAGTCATCTGCATCCTCGTTTTCATTTAGTTGGCTGATGCTCAGATCAGCTTGCCCGGACATTACAAACAAATTGAGCTATCTAATTTTACAATAATAATAATAAAAAAAAAAAACAAAAACAAAACGAGAGAAACAAACAAACGGAAAAAAGGAAAGAGGAAAAGAAAAGGCACTGGCTATCTCCGATAGGGTAACGGATATATCCAATGTCGTCGCGTTTGTTTCGTTATTTTCGTACTCCTAACTATCGACATTGACTGTAAGCAAATAGATAAACATATTGTCACTTTGTGCTATATTTCAATAATTTCGTTTTACACAACTTTGGCCAATTCAAAATTGATGTTTTAAGGCACAATTCGTGGCACTGACGTGTGCAATTTTCGTAGTGTGCGTGTACGCAAATGTATATATGACTGTATATAAGTATGTGTGTACGTTTGTATCTGTGTCAGCCTACTGTACACATTAATTCAAACATATACATACACATATATATAGATTTATTATATTATTTTAGAAATTAATATAATATATTGTTTATATTTGGCCATAAAATTGATTAAATAACTATTATTTACCAATTAAAATTCTTCAATGCTAACAACAAGAAACTTAAATACCAGGGCTATACAATTGATCTTGCAGCCCTTGCCTCTAGTGCAGAGTTGATTTTTAATCGATAACTATATACTACTTCGATAAGAACTTTAATTTTCGACTATTTACAAATCAGTTTTAAAAATGTAAGTTTTTAAAGTTTAGATAATTTATTTATTTATTTATTAACATATTAATGCATATAGAAAACAAATATTAACAGATTCGAGTAAATATGAAAATTCTTTTAACAAGTATTTTTGTGTTTATGTATATATATGTAGGTATAAATATTTATATATATATATTTTATAATATAAAATATTCCTCAGTAAATGTTGAAAAGGTACATAAATGTTTTGAGTAAGCTTCTTTTGGAGTATATATATATATAAATATATATATATATGGAACTACTAGTTGGTTGAGTAACTTTGCCTTAGTTATTTGGAGGGCATCATTTGGTGCGAGTTTTACTTTAATTTGAGTTATTCTCTTCCGATTTTGGTAGAGGGGGTTTCAACAATTCTATAATCGTTGTATGGCCACCACTTGTTGCATATTCAAAGGGTGTAAGTCCAAGCTTATCCTTCTCATTTATATTCTCTATCAATGGCAAAATATACTGAACGATTTCAATGAAACCATGTAATGAGGCCACATGTAGTGCGGTACGGCCGGAGGGATCTGATAAGTTTAGATCGGCACCAGCAAGTTGATACGATTTAAGACGCTTTAGCGAGCCACGTGCGGCAGCAGCGCATAGTTGTTCGCCAACGGCACGTGATGATCGAGTCAAATGAGCGCCACAGCTAATTAATAGTTGAATGATCTCATTGTTATCAGTAGATACAGCTTCTTGTAAAGGTGTGCGATCATAACGATCACGTATATGCACTGAAACTCCATTATGAAGTAGATGTCGCACAATCTCCAACTTGCCTAACTGGCATGCCAGATGCAGGGCGGTGCGATTGTCATAGTTGGCTCCAGACAAATCTGCACCGTAAGCCTTCAGATTGTTTATCTTTTTTATATTACCCTCAAGCACAGCGGCATTAATCATTGCCGGAAAGAGTGTGGCGCCCAACTGATCAAGTTCCTGGGGCGAGGAAAGATGAAAAGAACGTGCAACAGCATCGACCAGATCAAAATCTTCCATCTTAGGAGCTACAACAGCTGTTAGCTCGCCGCGTAGATTTGATTGCATCATCTGAAATGAAACAGTAATTTAATATGTATCAAAATAGTTTTCTTGATTTGCACTCACCTGTTTTTTAACCTCCAATGACCAATTATCCTTGCCAATGACATAGGCCAATTTGGTGAGTGCTGCCTCAGGTGTCATATCATAGCCAGGTATGACACCCACATCGAATAACACTTTACCCGTATCATAGATTTCGGCAACGGAACCGTTCGGGCATTGTGTACAATTGATGATAATCACACCGCGATCTGCGGCTGCTTTTAACTCATCAATTAGATCTTGTCGATTTGATGGCATATTGCCGGAACCAAATGATTGCAAGACCACGCCCCGCATGGGTGGTGCCAGAAAAGCATGAAAAGTTGTCAACGAGATGCTAGGAAAGATGCGCAACAAACCCACATTTTTATCAAAAGTTGGATGTACACAAAACCGCTCTACGGTACATGGTCTAAATATCTGACGATAGTGCACTTCTACTTTGATACCCATATGACCTAGCGGCGGTACATTTGGTGAATCGAATGCATCCAATGAATTGGAACTAACTTTTACAGTGCGATTTCCGCGTAATAGTTTATTGCCAAAGAAAATGCATACTTCTGGTATAACATAGTTTCCAGCTATAATAAGTGCAGATGTAAAATTATCCTTGCCATCGGTGCGTGTCTCAAAAATGGGCAACTGTGAACCCGTTATAATCACTGTCTTGCCCAGATTCTCCAGCATAAATGATAATGCTGATGCCGTATATGAGAGCGTATCGGTGCCATGTAAAACTACAAATCCATCAAAGAATTCATACGATTGCTGCAAAAAAAAAAGAGCTATAGATTTACTGGCTGTTATATATATTTATCCACCTAAAAGTTGTATCAATTGTGTTCTATAAGTTCTTTTTACTCACATAAATATCATTGGCAATGCGCGCCCAGTCATGCATTGTCATATTGCTGGAGTCCAATAGGGGTGAATATTCGGTTACTTGATAGAGGACACGACGACTTTCACCCTGTACATAGGGCAATACAAGTGGTGCCATTGATGCGCCAGTACCAAAGCGATGCTGTGAATACTCCTCATCATGTATATTGGGATACTTACGTATAAGACGCACAAGAGCATTCGGTATGGGTGCCAAAACTTTAAAGAAAATAATAAATAAAATTTCAATTATATGATATGATTATTGATTATATGGTGAAACTTACCATTATGTTCGTTGCGCATCATGCCAATAGTACCGCCCGTATAGATAACACGTACACGTGCTTCCTTCGCTTCCTGTGTCATCAGATTACCACTGCTTACATTGCGACGCATTGCACTAGGCTGCAGCGTTGGGGATGCTGGCACTGCTTGCTCCATAGAACTGCAGCTAGCTTTCCTTAGTGCTATGGTAATACCATCAACCTCTGTAGAGGCTTCGCGGCATCCATCAAGCTGTAATCCGTGCCCGTTAACTGACATGACTGCCAAACCAATTGGGAATGGGGCTTGTCTAATCACACAGATCCGTTGATAAGCTACCTTTTTTTTTTCTCTAAAAATGTAAACAATAACCCTATTAACGCGTGCTTATATATGTGTGAATTTAAATGAATATATGTGTATGTGTGTATTTCACAGTTGATTTTCTTTATTCTAAACGCTTATCAAATAACGGTGGGTAAACGCGAAATTCGGTAATAAGTCACAGGTGGTAAATCAAGGTTAAAATGCACCTGCATTTTAATTAAGATAACTTTGTAAATTAAAAACAAACACATACATTTAGATATATATTATTCATAATAGAATATAGCACAAGTATTAAAAATAAATATTTCTATGTGTGACTGTTTTACTTATATAGAGAAGCACATGAAAATTGCGTAGCTAAACAGCTGTTAGCAGTCATATACTGGCAGCATTGGTATAATAGGTTTATGCATTGACTAAAAGCTTGGACACATGGTCTGGTGTGTAACTTAACTTAATTCGATGCGGTGTAGACTGGATATGAGATTGGAATTTATTGTGGAATATGTTGAATTTCCAATCGCATATTATACAAAATGTAACGGTTTGTGCGCCAAAATAAGTCTACACAAATAATTTTTGTTGCCACAACACCCCAACCGCACTTCCCACCCACCACCCCTACACAACACAAAGTTACCCACAAATAGATATAATAGCACACATTCAATTCATACACTTACCAACTAATGATAATCTCAATAATGATTATTATCGAGAGTAATAGAACATAGAAGCAGCTATAGCAACAGCAACAGCCACAGCAACAGCCACAGAAACAGCCACAGCCACAGTCGCAATTGCAACTTCAAGTGCACTTAATGGCTGATTGAAGCTGATGTTGCATGTTGCACAAAGAGAATTTTGCATAAGCTGAGATAGATTCATAGACAATTAGCAAGTAATTCAAATGGATGTAAATTTTGTATTAATAATGACAGTTTAATAATAATTATTATTAACATAATGTTCATCATTATGCAGGTTCCTATGGAATTGTAAATACTTAATCTTAAATAAATATATATATATTTAACTAATTATAACTAATTGCTTTCCTTTTGTTATTGTACAGTACTGTGATTGTATATTTTTCACATTTTCAAATTAATATTAATGCGATTTTATTTCAAAGGACCTTACAACCACATTTAAACATGGATACAGTATCCGTGTTATCGTTTCGTTTTCGTCAATTAATTCTACTAAATCGCAATTTATACAATCAATGTCAAGCTCATTGTCTGACTTTCCTATTGATATATTCTTATCTATTTCTTTTCTAGGAAATCAGAAATTTCTTAAATTGTTTTGTTTTTTTTTTAGGTTTTTTCTTGGAAGAAGTTAGTGGTTCTTGTTGCTAAGCAAATCGCATCCCGTTAAGATTGCTATTTTATTTTAAATTAAATTAAAAGTATGTTGAGTGTTCGTGTAAGATAGATAAAATTATTGGGAAAAGTACTAGAATTTTACGGTTATAGAAAAAATGCCTATCTAAGAGTGTTGTACGTCTAATGTGAACGCAAAAGAAAGTTTCTTGTTAAAAAATAATGATTATTTAGTTAACGCGTGTATATACATCGATAGGTGTGTTATCGATAGCTATATATTAATACATTTTCATTAATTGCATTTAACGCTGTGCTGTTTATATGGCTTGCTTCCGTCTATTTACTGGTTGAAAAGATTAGCTATTAAGTTTAATGCTGATCTCAGTTTCTCTCTTTTTTTTCTCTGTTTTGCTGATGCCTTGAAAGTGATTTCCGTATTGCGTGCTGATAAAGTTAGTTACTATATTTACTTTTTCTATTTCTTATTATTTCTTTTTTTGTAACATTTTGAAGTGTGACGCTGTAAAATACGCTCGTTTACACCTCAAGTGGCAATCATTCGGTTGGCGGCAATGCTAGCAGCAACTCGCAGCATTTTAGCATTGAAAGCAACGTTATCGTTGCAACGCGCGCTAATCACCAGACCAGACGAAGAGCTAAGGACTGAAGGAACGAACGGCTTGCACTCAAACCGGAAGCAGTTGAGTACTTTGATGAGAGACATAGCGAATCAGTGGCGCGCGGAAGAAGGAGATGGGTGGGGCACGCACATAACATGAAGACAGCGTAAGAAATATTGCCACATTGTATTAGTGTTGCTGGGGTTGATGTTGTTACTTTTACTGTTGGTGCTGCTGTTACTGCTGCTATTGCTTGATGTTGCCGCTGATGTTCTTGTTGATGATGATGATGATGATGATGATGATGTTGATGATGATGATAAAGATAATGCTGATGATGATGAAGTGGCTGGCAAATGTGACAGTTAAAGGAAAGAAAACCGCGACACTAGGCGACAACGCCTAACAAACAACAATGGAAATATTTGTAATAATGGCGCCAGTGACAATAATAACAAAAAACAGTGACAACAACAACAGCAGCAACAGTATCAACATCAACGTCAGCCTATGACAATGACAAGGCAAATAACGTGCTGAAAAAAAACATACACACACACACACACACATATACAATAACAGCAACAACAATACAAAAGTTCAGTACAGAGCGCCATAAAGTCTCCAGCTACAACAAGCGTCTTCTGCTACCCTTACTCGCTTACAATTTTCATAATTTTTTTCTCCCCTCCTCACATGTTGTGGTATTTGAGTGTGTGTGTGTGTGTGTATGTGTCGCTCACTTTTTCATTTTCATTTCCCGTATTTTTTATTTTTTTTTCGTCTTGCTTAACTTCCCAGTGGATTGAACTGTAATTACAGAAACAATGGCGTTTTGCTTGTTTCGTGTGACCCTTCAAAATGGGCTGCTGATATTTGGACGACGCTTAAAAGTAGGCAACAAAAGTGCGCTTTAAATGTTGTCATGGCACTTAAAGAGTATGTTAGACCGAGATTATTAGAGTGTGTGTATGTGTGTGTGCGTCATAGGGAGGAAAAAGTGTAAATGCATATATATATATATATATATATATTCTGTCTGTAGAGTTGTATATTTACAGCTACTAAACTGTAATCGGGCCACACACCGGAAGTTGAAATGACTTGAAAATTTATTGCATTTGCTGCTGGCGACGTCGTTGTCCTCGTTGATGCTCGTATTGTTGTTGTTGTTGTTGTTCTTGGTGGTGGTGTTGATGTTGTTGTTTGTATGTGTGTGTGTGTGTGTGTGTTTGCGTTTGTATGTATGTGTTGTTAGTGTGCAGTCAGCAGGCAAACGCTTGACTGCGCTTGGTGTTGCCATCGCCATCACCATCAGCATCGCCATTGCCGTCGCCATCGTTGTGTGTCGTTGTCGTTCTTGTCGGAAGTGGCACGGCAGTCAATTGGAGCCAGTTGCAGAGATTCAACGACAACGACGACGACCACGATGGCGACGACGATGGCGACGACGATGGTGACGGTGATGGCGACGACGACGACGATGACGATGCCAGCAAACGGCGATTGCAAAATTGAATAAGCCCACAGAATCAAGACCCAAGACCCAAGACCAAGCCCACAGACCAAGCCCAAGCCCAAGTCTGTAACCCAAAACTTCAAACTCAAGCCCAGACCAAAAATCCGACACCCGTGCATAGCAGCCCAATTCTGGTTAGAACGACACAAATTTACGGCGATTTTGTAGTCGGCAACAGCAGCAACCAGCACATTTTGCCCAAAAAAGCAACTGACAGACACACACATACACACACACACACAAACACACATATACATACATTTCGTTGTATATATGTGTCTGTGTTTTCAATGCATCTCTGTGTGTATCTTTTTATATGCATTCCTATTGTATATGTAGATATGTGATATATATATATGCATGTGTATGCATGTGTATGTCCTGAAAGGATACCTGCTATTGGGCTAGTGCATCCTTCAAGCGTTTTACTGCTCATAAAAATCCATTAAATTATTCAAATTGCATAGCAAAACACTTTTGCAAGACGACTACAACGACGACGATGCCAAAGTCGACGAGAATATCTGCCACGCCTTTTTGTTTTTTAACTGAGATTTTCGGGCGTTCCTATATCCCACGTCCTGTGACGTTACCGCTTCCGTTACCGTTACCATACCCATTTTTAACGCTGCCAAATGTTTGCTTTCTTTTTCTTTTGCTTATTCTATTTCTATTTCTTTTCCCTTATTCTACTTTTCCCCTCTTACCTTCTCTCTTTTCCCCACCCACTGTTCACTACGTTTCTTATTTTTTCTTTTTGCTATTCTATTTTTTCGCGTTGACTGGTAAAAAATAAAAGGCAACCGGCGGCCGGCAGCCAACAGCTACCAAAGCGCAGTCAGCCATGCATACAAACACACACACACACACACACACACACATACACAGAAGCTCACACATGCCTGCATTTGAGCTTGTTGAGGTAGCCGCATTGAAAAAGCTGGAGATGCTGGCGTTAGCCTGTGGCTTTTATTATATATACATACATACATACATACATTATATATATATATATAAATATATATGTATATATATGTCATTTTGCCAGCCACAGTGGGCGTGGCCATATACAAAGCGTAAGCACAAAATGTAATGAGACCTGATTATCATATGCTAATTTCGAAGAAATCGAAGCAACATTAAAGTAACTTCTAACAATTTCGTTAACAAAGCCATACAGTAAGCCCTCACTATAGCATACGCAAGCAATGCTTTAAATTTTGCTCTTTAAATAAGCATATTTTTAAGCTTTAATAAATAAACTTTATTTTTATATTAAATATTGATGTGGCCAGAAGAAATCATTTGGTTAGTAGGCAAATCAATTTATTTGGCATATAGCTAACCGATTTGTACTATAAATATATAAATATAAAAAAGCTTCTTTAAAATAAAGCTTGGCATAAATAAAGCTGCTTTTAAGCAAAGTTTTGCTTATAACAAATGTAGCTATAGCTACAAAAAAAGTTACTTTCCTTAAGCATATGAATTGATATATCTTAGATTTAAATAAATTTTATGCTATTATATATATTTATATATATGTATATGTATATATATATGTATTTGTATATGTATCTGTATATATATATGTATTAGCTTTAGTTTGACCGTTAAGCTTCTGTGTGACGTAGTGCACGTAGTCTTTGATTTGAATAAGTTAGAGCCAAGATTTTAAGTACCTTTATGGACTGGCTTTTATATTGTTGGTTATTTGCCACTGTGCTGCTTGCAGCACAAAAGAGGCGTGGCATGTTTATAAATACCCCATGTAAATACATTAAAACGTGCTGAGTTCTGTGTATATGTGTGTGTGTGTGGCAGATCTAATTATTTGACTTAGCTTGTAGGGGGAATGCAGCCTTCGGCAGCCTCTTGTTAACACTCTAAGCCTCTTTATATATATATATGCATGCGTGTGTGTGTGTGTGTGTGTTTTTTTTTTTGCACAGATTTAACATATATACATATAGTTTACACACATTAAATATTTTTTTGCAATCATATTTTAGCTATGCCAGCCTCAGCCCCAACCCCAACCCACCCTCTCCTATTTCATTCTGCTCACTGATTTACGTACATTTTTTTATTTTCCTTTTTCAGCTTTTTTTTTTAGCTCCTTTGCCTTTTGAAAAAAAGGAAAAGGAAGCTAATGGGAATGTGCATAATTGAAAAATGTGTAATAGAAATAAAGTATATATATTCTTGATCAGGACGACGAGTTGATCCTGCCTTGTAGTTCCGTCTGTCTGTATAAACTCCTGTTTATCAGAGATTAGAAGAGCTATAAGTATAATCTATTTAAGTATTCCCGTTCCAACTGACATCCAAAGTAAAGGATTCAAATCCATCAAGTAATTATTAGTTTCTACATTTCTCTACTTCCTTTTGGAATAAACTAGCCCTAAATAAATAATAATAATATAATAATATAATAATAATAATAATAATTATAATAATTTATCATTTTATTTGATCTTCATGTTCTACATTTTAGTCCTTGCCATTTGCCTTGGTTAAAAACAAATGGCTAAGAATATTACAATTCCTTTCTCTTTGGTTGATTAGCTTCTTCTTGGTTTGTTACCTATGCGCAGTGATCATTTCGTACCACTTAATTTGTCCTTAAAGTTATATATATTCCACCGGAGACATGCCGAAAGTTTACATTTATTGGGCCTACTCTTGCCTTAAAACCCCCATAGGGCTTATAGATCTTAATTTTTTTCTCCTCTCACTATTACTTTTGCCTTTATCTTAGGATTATTGGCCTTAATTTAGATTCTTAGCTTTCTTAGCTTAGCTTTTGTTTGATTGATGTAACTGTCAAATTTTACTCTTCGATTTGTAAAATTTATAAAGTTGTGTTTTTAGGTCTTTGTTATTATTATTTTTTTAGTGCTTCCTTAAATACACCTATTTACCTTACATTGTTGCCGTACCCCGTCCGTACGCGTTTCCCATAGTTCTTATTCCCCGCCCATCTCCTCTCTCTTGGGCACGCTTCCCTTTCCACGTTTCTTCGTCACATGCTGAAATATAAAAGTTTGCTGTATATTCGAATGAGAATTTACTTTAATTTAACACTTACCAAATGGAATTGGAATAAGAAACCTATGGGAAACAAATTCGTGTAGATTTTAAAAGAAATTTTTTAAAATTTAATAATTAATTAAATTTTAAATTTAAATTTCTTTATAGTTCTTGATTGTCGCTGCGTATTCTCTTGGTTTGTTGCCGTACCCCGTCCGTACGCCTTAGTTCTCTTATCCTACTACCACCTCATGGAATTGGAATAAGAGAACTAAGGACCAAATAGTGTAAATTTAAAACGACATTATAAAAAATTTATAACGTCATAACCATCGGGGGAGGAAAATGGTATTTTCCCTTTCCGATTTCGCCTTCCTTTCTATCGATTTCTTGTGTTCATCCTGCAAGAAATTCTTAGACTTTTTCCAGATTTATATTTTTAGGAATGTGTTCTTTTAAATGTGTACTGCTCCGAGCAACGCTCGGAGACGAATGAGAAATTATTTTCAGGTTCTAACTATACCTTGACAAACCATTTTCATAGCCTACTATTATATATTCTGATTTATATATTAAGCAGCCTACTTATCTATTGGATCTATCATCAAAATGTATTCTCATATATATATATACATATATATTCTGTGATATATTTTGTGTGTAGAGAATTGAAGGTAGTTTAAATTGAAGGATTGCAAAAATGAAATCAATAATTTTCTTCTTTGATTTTTGATTCGAAGAAATTTAAATTTTAAAGAATGGTTTTCTATTTTCTTTTATCTCTCTCTCTCTCTCTCTCTCTCTCTCTCTCTCTATCACTGCCTCGTCGCGCTCAATAGCTTAGAGTGCGTATAGAAGTGTGTATATGTGTGTGTAGGTCTATGTAGGTATAGGGCTTTTTGTAGTCGGGTACACCCTACTACAACTTTCTTACTTGTTTTTATTATCAGCTTGCGTTATGCATTACGTTGTTTGTTTAACGCGTTACGTGGCATACGTAATTATGTTAGTATGAGTCTTTTTTCTATCTATACTGTGTGTGTGTATATATGCGTGTGTGTGTGTGTGTGTGTGTGTGTGTGTGTGTGTGTGTTTTGGGCGTTGTTTCAAGGCCGCTGTATGCTGCGGTAATCAGTGGCGCAGTTTTGTTTTTGTTTTTGTTTTTTTTTTTTTTTTAATTTTTTGCTGTATTTCTTTCTATGCTCTTTGTTGGATTTACTTGTGCGTTCTCTTCTCACTTCTCTCTTTTTTCCCCCTTTTTTTTTTATGGTGTGCTAGTGGGCGTGTCTGTGCATTTGGCATAATGATAAAAACCAACAAGCGCCAAAGTGCACAAACACAACTCAAAAGGCAACCAAACGAAATGCAAATGAAAATGTTGCCTCCAAAAAGAATTTTGTTTTGTTTTGTTTTGTTTCATTTCGTCCCCTCCCTTCATGAAAAATGCAAACCAAAAGTCATTGCGGTATATATGCTCAATGTATGTTGGGTTTATGCGAGCACACACACACACACACACACACACACACACACACACACACATATACATTATATGTAAACATATGTGTATAGTCCAATGGGTGCGATTACCTTGTGCATTATGCAAAAACAATGCAAACTATGTGTATATATATATGTATATCAATATATGTGTGTGTGTGTGTGTGTGTGTGTGTGTGTGTGCTTCTTAATGTGTGTATAAATATTAGTCGAAATGTTGGGCATAAAATGGTCTTATTATGTTTTTACTGTTAGTGTTGGTATTTCGTTTTGTTTTGTTTTTGTTTTCGTTTCGAGTTTCCCCTTTTATTGTCTCTATTTAATGATCAATAACATTTAATGATCATTAACATCAGGTACAGTTTAAAGCCTAACATTAGCTCTACTATGTCTGTCTGTATGTGTGCATATAAATACCGTTATTTGCCTTTTGTATGCGCAATCAAGTCGACAATTAATTTCTTGCATCAAATTGCATTACATCAGCTTTTGCCTTTCTTCTTCTTGTTTTTCTGCATTATTTGCTCTGTCCATGCATAATTGTTTATATGTCTTTTACAATTAATAACACAAAAAAAAAAAAAAAAAAAAAAAAAATTATTCTCATGTGGGGAGGGGAGAGGAGGATGGAGCTGCTGCGGTTGCTGCTGTTGCTGCTGATTTCCAATGCATTTCGATGTCTTTGTTGAATTTTAATTAATTTTTAATGAAGTGTAAATGTGTGCGTGTTACGCTGTCTCTGTGTATGCTTGTGTCTGTGTGTGTGTATGTGTGTTGGTATGTGTGTGAAATAACGGTATGTGGCTTTGGCATTGGGTTTCGTAACATGTTTAAGCTTTATGCTTTCATGTCATAAAATGCCAGGCATATCGATACTATTTTCACACACAACACATATATACACCACTATACACACATACACACAACCACACACGCACACACAGACATGGCTACATATATTGAACGCACCCACAAAGGAAATCAAATGATGAATCGCTGCTAAATGAACATGTTTTGTTTGGCAACATCAACGTCGCTGCCAGACACCAGCAACAACAACAGCAAAAGCAAGAGTAACAACAACAGCAGCAACAAGAGTAACAAGAGTAACAGCAACAGTAAAACACTATATAAAAAAAGCACATAGTAAAAAGGGTCATCAAAGTCGCATTTTTTGAGATTAAAGTAAAGTCTATCAAAATACTGTGAAAAAAAATAAAAATTCATCAGGTTGCTGCTGTTGTTGTTATTGGCGTCTGTTGTCAGTTCAATTGACATTTGATGATGAGCTCGTCTGTATATATACAGTTAAACGTCATCAGCAACATCAACAGCTGTCAGTTAAAACAACATCGCCAATGAGATCGACAGCATAACATTTGCTATCGATATATTGGGGCAATCAACTATTCAACGTGTTCCTTCAGGCATTTCATTTATACTTATCGCAATCGCATTGTGATGCAAAACAGAAAGCAACAGCAGCAACAACTAACAGAAGAAGAAGATATATGCATGTATGTGACAGCTGCAGGTGCTTTTGCTGTCGTCACAATAGCTGAAGGACTGATAGGAATGATTGTGGCAAAGTTGCAAGGGATATGCATGAATTTTAGGAAAACTGCCTAACAATTGATGTTGCCACTTGACAGGCTGCAACATATTTTCGAGTAATATGTATGTGTGTGTGTGTTGGTTTCTATAAATGCTGTGGTGCAACTGTTTTACCTGCCTCAGGACGAAAGTTGAAACACAATATACAACTGATTGAATTGCATGTAAATTAACTTGCTGATCCGATTACAGTGCCAGCAAAGGAAAAGTATATAACATTACACACACACACACATACACATATATACACACACAGTCATACACATATATGTAGAGTTATTTTTAAAGTTTTGTACAGTTATATAATGATTGTTAGCCAGGTATATGACATTTTGGTAAGAAATTTTATCTACTTTTGCAATGCAACAGAAATTCTGTTATTAATTCAGCTCACAATCAAATTACAAGAGCTAGCCTTCAACATTGGCATTCATTGACTTTCTCTTACATGCATACACACACACATACACACGTACCTACATATACAAAAACACAGCACATACGCATTTTAATATTGATAGTAGCATATATTTTGCTGAATTTTGGTACTTTGCAATGCTTTGTGGCGTTACGTTGAGCAGAGTTTCGTTGAGCTACGCTTGTTTCGTTCAGTTCTAAAGTAAAACCAACTAACTCTTTATTGACTCAGACACACACACACACATTTTTATTAATATATATGTGAATATGTGTGTGTTCAAATATTGGTATGCGCTATTAAAAGTTTTTGTTGCATACTTTTGTGCGTAATTTTTATTAAACATCAAGCAAAAAAAATGCGCAAGAAAGGATTCAATTTGGCGACTATCTTGCTTGTCCTGCACAAACTTTTGCCCCGAAACTTATTTATTTTCATACTTCAAAGCATTCAGTTTATTTTTATCTTGGTTTTTTTTTTCTTTTCATATTTTCTTTTCGGCTGCGGCCTTGGCTTGACTCCATATAAAAAAGAAAGAAAATTAAAATCTACTGGCCGATGGCGGGTTATGATGAGCCCAAGCGCAAGCTGGTAGCTGTAAGCTGAGATCTCGTCGTGGTTTGTTGAAAAATGTGCAAAACGCGAAGGCAACAAATCATGAGAATAAAAAAAAAAAAAAACAACAGCAAAAAAGAGAAGCAGAAAATAATGTAGAAAATTAAGAAAATAAAGTAGAAAATATGCGGCAAATGTTTAATTAAAATTGAAAGCTGCTTTTGATAACTGAAGTCAGTCAACCCTCCTAGACTATGTTTAACCAATTCAACAAAGAATGTTACAGCTAAAATTTTGTTTTTTAATATACATTTTCCTTTCATATACATGTATATATGTGTGTGTATGTGTGTGTATATATATATATATATGTATTGTTATGTATGCACATAAAAATGACTTAGTTATGAAACTGGCAACTGGACATTGCTTTGTCCAGCGATGCTCGCTCATTAACATAATCGCCAATTCATAATCTACCAACCAGGCACAAACACACATACACACATACACACATGTATATAAATAAATACACACATACATATCATACATATATTTATATATATGTATATATATATAAAAAAGAAAATCGAAGTCTGTTACATAATGAATTCAAAGACTTTCAGAACCCCAAAGTGTAACCCGAGTACGGTAAGGACTTTAATGGTCCTGTGTTGCCATTGTCAACCATTTGGCACCAGTTATTGACATCCCCTTAATCCCATTAACTACGTCAAAGCGCTGGCAGCATCATGCACAGATGAGTTAATATACTATAAATAACTATTAGAGTATATTATATAAAGCTTATAGCATAATGCAACTGATTTCTTTATACTTACAAAAGAAATAATAAATAATAAAAAATGCAAACAATTAATAAAAAAAATAGTTAAAAATTAAAAATCAAATTTTATTATATATAATAACTGTTATATACATATTTATATAACTGTTTTATGGCAGTGTATTTGTTTGAAGTGTTTGAAAATTTTATTTTTGCTCTGAAACATTTCCCAATTGCTTCGTTTTGGCTGTTCAATTCGTTGGCTGTGTTGGACAGGACCTGTTCACTTCCCTGTCTGTTGCTCAATTATACAGATTGTACAACAACAACAATAATAACGATAACAACAACAACAATAAAGGCAACTGGGGTAACTTAAGTCTCATATAGCTGGCGCCAACGTTGAAGCTATAGGTCGTTGCTGCCTCAGGACACTTGGCATAATCATTGCCCTTACCCGTGCAGAAGGAGATGGCTGCTGCTGTAGCTATGGCTGTAACAGGAGACAACTCATGAAATTCATGAAGAAAACAGCAACACGACTGAACTTCACATTACACTGCTTAAAATAATAAAAACCAATGGCATATTATAACGACTTTTAGATACCCTGTAAACAGTTCTTAAGAACATTTGCCTGCTTAAGCATAAGCCTAAGCTCTTTGGCGAGTTATTCTTACACATAATTATATATGTATGCTATATACCTGCCTTTCGGTACAGGATATGCTACAGGATATGCCAGAAGTGTGCAAGAGCTGAAAAAAAGGAAGTGCTCTTACGCCACATTTAAGCCACATTTGAACATGAAATGTGCTGCCATTGCTTTAGCTTTAAGTTCAGCAAAAACTTTTCTCTCACTCTCATATTCTCTCTTTGCCTCTCTCTTTCTCTCTCTCTCTCTCTTGCTGTTTCGCTTTCTGTGTTTTTTCAAACGTTTAAAGCTGTTTTGTTGCTGTTGTAGATTTTGCTGCTTGATATCGTGTTTTGTAGTTAACAAATTCATAAAACGAATTCCTTTCGCCTTTTATTTTTGCATAAAAATTTACAATGACGAAAGGCAGCTGCCAGCTAACTGAAGCTGGATCGGGGGGCTAAAGAGTGGGAAAGCTAACACTGGCTACCAGCTTCCGGGCTGTTGCTGCCACTTCTGCTCTAAGGTCCTTTTTGCTGCTGTTGGTGTAAATTTCCAAGCGGCTGACCGCATGAAACTCATTTGCCAGTCAGATATTACAAGCAAACCGTAAGGAATTAACTATACTCAAAATATATATATATATACATATACAACTATATATATATATATATATACGACTATCAAATGCCCTTAACTAAGTAGTTAGTGCTTAGACAGAGATATATTATGCTCAATGTATTTGCATGCATGCTGTACAATGCATAGATACATATATCCTTCAAGGACAACAAGCCAATGCGTTTCACTTTGTTTCATTTCCCTCATTTCTCAGCTCTTTCCAGCTGTCACAATGTGTTGCAACAACAGCAGCAACAACAATAAAAACAATAACCACATGCTCGCGCTGAAACATGGCCAAATATTATGCAGGCTCAAACCATATCCTGCCCATATCCTTTTGCCATCTACTCCTACTTCTAATACCATATAAAATTTTCGTTGTAGCCGCAACTGGTAAAACAGTTTTTCCACATTTTCACAGTTTTTCTGTTGAATATCCTTCTTCTTTTATGCCGTGTTTTGGTTCTAGCCAAAAAAAAAAAAAAAAAACCCTGAAACATACAAAAAACGGCGACAGCGGTGATAACACACACACCCACACTCACACCCACAGAAAAAGAAACACACACATGTATATAAAATAAAAAGAAAATAAAATAAAATCTGTGTTGGTGTAGCAGCAACCAAAGCAACAGAGGAAGAAGGGTTAATAATTCAAGGAGTGGGTGGGGGTGAGGTAAAAGAATCACTTTCAAATTGCTAAAATGAATAGTTGAATGCTCTTCCTAATAGATGTTTACTGAATAAAAGGATAATGCTTACAGTAAACATCGATTGATAAAAAAGTATATCGATAACATTAATAAAGAATCATAAAATAACTTCTCTTATAAGTAAGGAATACCATTCATAGTTATAATTATATTAAATAGAATAAATAAAATAATACAAATAAATTATTAAGAAAATAAATAAAACAACATTTTAAAAATAAATAAAATTCTAAAAAAAAATAAATTAAATTAATTAATATAAAAAAAATAAAAATAAAATTAAATTATTATTATATGCAATATAAAAAAAATATTTTTAAAATAAATAAAATTCCAGAAATAAATAAAATAAATAAAGTTCAAAAATATTAAAATAAATTATAATATAAAACAAAAACAAAATAAATATAAATAAAAAATTTAAGAAAATAAATTAATTAAAACAATTTAAAAAATAAGTAAAATAATATATATTTTATAAACAAATAAAAGAATAAGAAAAATTAAAATAAATAAGTTAAATTTTATAATTAAAGAAAATAATATTTTAAAAATAAATAAGATTTTTATATATATATAATATAAATTAAATAAATAAAATATATTTAATTTTAAAAACAAGTAAACTAAAAATAATTTTTAAAATCAATTAATTTAATAATATAAGTTAAATAAATAATATTCTATAAATAAGTAAAATAAATGAAATGCTGGAATATTCAGAAATTTGGTTTATCAATTGATCAATTTTGTTTGTTTTACTCATGGCACTTATCCTTATTTATGTTTCTTTTTTATCGATTTCCTGCTATTTCTATCTCAATTTTTTCTGCTCTGCTTTTGGTTTCATTCTATTTTAATTCATTGTTATAGGATTCAATCTTTAAGTTTTATTTTAATACCATAATCCCCTACAATGCCCATAGAGCATACAGTAAATTTATACCCAAAAAAAAAGCCCCGCCTCTTACCATACACACACACACACACACACACACACACACACACACACACAATAAAAGAACCGAAGACAAGCGAGAAAAATTGAGTAAAAACTTTGTTGCCTGCTTTATTTCCAAATATCCACTTGTACGCAATGTCCGAATGTCTCAATGTCCTCATGTCCTTTTTTTTCTTTTGTCCTCATGTCCTGTTGTCCAGTTATCCAAAAGCAGAAATCATCATGTCTGAGCAATGTGCGACAGTTTCTTTTTTGTGCTTTTCGCCGCTGTTGTTGTATCCAAATTTTGACACAATTTTTGATGAATGTTGAAAGCTGAACCGTAACAAGTGGATGAATGCAACATGCGGTGGGTTGGGAGTGCGGTGGGTTGGGAGTGCGGCGCGTAGCGGCGACACAGCTGAGCCAAAGGCAAAAGACAAACAGAGAAGGAGAGTGGCAAAAAAACAAGATAAAAAATCGGAAACAGAAACAGCAACCAAAGCGTAGAGCCCAGAGCTCAATGCCCAGAAGCTTAAGAGCTGCCCGAGTCAAAAATGTTCGAGACTGAAATTGTTGGTACAGGCGCAACAGAAGAAGAAGAAGAAGAAGAAGAAGACGAAGAAGGTGTGAGTATGGGTGTGGGCTGTAGGGTGTTGGTTGCCATTGGAAGTGTGAGCGAGGGTGGAAGGGAAAAGTCAGAAACCCGCATCAACGCAAATGTCATTTGATGGATAAGTTTAGAGCCGCTTGGACGGGCAACAGGGATAACTATGTTCCATATTTAATTATTCATGAGTGTAACAGAGAGAGATGGAATTAGGGCGAAAAAGAGATAGAGCCTAAGAAAGACAGAGAGAGAGAGAGCCCTTGTGGTAAAAGAGATAGAGAGGCAGAAAGTTGTCTCTTGGTACTTTAGGGTACTTTGATTAATGAAGCAGCTGAGACAACATCAGCAATCAAATTAATTTCAGTTACATGAGCGGATTATACAACAGCAGCAACAACAACAGCAACAGCAGCAACAAAAATTACAACAGAAAGTAATAATAAAATTTATATAAAAAACAAAAACAAAAAACTAAAAAGGAGGACAAGAATAAATCACTTTGGGCAAACAAACAGACAAACAAACAGACAAACAAACAACAATACATTTTTCTCAACTTAATGAACTAATTTAAAATAATTTTCAATGTTAATTTAATCAGCTGTGGTGCCAAGGCGCCAAACCACAGCATCCACAGCATCCACATCCGCATTTACATCCGCATATACATCCGAATTTACATCCGCATATACATCCGCTGCTGTATGCTCTGCATGTTCATATATGCATATGCATATGCAACATGGATACGCCCAAGCCCATGTTGCAACACGTCAACAGCAACAGCAGCCTCAGAGTAAAGAAAAATTAAGTCAAATATTATTCAATAGTAGATGCTCGACTATGAAAATTCCCTGTAATAACTCAATAGTCGGTTTTATGTTCGCTTAATTTGAGTTGCAGTTTAGGACGAAATTCTAGGATTTCTTTAGGGTTTGAAATACTTTTCATACATATCAAAAAAGCACTGAAAAATTCCTAAAAATGGTGTCTATTCGTCTTCCTATCTGACTGTCTATCTATCTGTCTGTCTATCTGTCTGTCTATCTCTCTGTCTATCTGTCTGTCTGTCTATCTGTCTGTCTATCTGTCTGTCTATCTGTCTGTCTATCTGTCTGTCTATCTGTCTGTCTATCTGTCTGTCTATCTGTCTGTCTATCTGTCTGTCTATCTGTCTGTCTATCTGTCTGTCTATCTGTCTGTCTATCTGTCTGTCTATCTGTCTGTCTATCTGTCTGTCTATCTGTCTGTCTATCTGTCTGTCTATCTGTCTGTCTATCTGTCTGTCTATCTGTCTGTCTATCTGTCTGTCTATCTGTCTGTCTATCTGTCTGTCTATCTGCTTGTCTATCTGTCTGTCTATCTGTCTGTGTATCTGTCTGTCTATCTGTCTGTCTATCTGCCTGTCTATCTGTCTGTCTATCTGTCTGTCTATCTGTCTGTCTATCTGTCTGTCCATCTATCTGTCTATCTGTCTGTCTATCTATCTGTCTATCTGTCTATCTATCTCTCTGTCTATATGTCTGTCTATCTCTCTGTCTATCTGTCTGTCTATCTGTACTTTCAAGTGTGAAGAGTCCCAAGAGCGGAGTACAAGCTTCTATGATGATCGATTGCTTTCTCATTGACTGTTAAAGGCATGTGATCCCTAGCATACTTTGCTACAATTATAGGGTGTACAGAATGCAAAAAGAATAAAAGCTAAAGGATAAAAGTAAAAAAATATATAAAAAGTAAACGAATGAAACCTCAAGTACAAAAACTTTTAGCGCAAACATTTCGCATGACTTTGTTGGAAAACCTTTTTTAGTTTTCTCTCTTAATTTATAGTTGATTGTATGAAAAACGCAACAGCAGAAGAGAGTTGAAACAGAGTTAAATGTGGAGAAAGCAGAGGAAACAAGTTAAAATTAAAATGCATTAAGCGTTGGGCGTGGCCAGTACAGCCCAATGCCACAGCCCACACACAGAGCCAACTAAGCGTCTTCAATTGCATTTGAAGTCTACTACTGCTGCTGCTGCTGCCAGTGGTGCAACATCGTCAAGTGGCAGCCAATTTTACTTGGCTAATTTGTGTGCATGAGCCGTCTAGACCGCATAAGAGAACGATAAATAGGATGAAAACGGAACGCAGGTGCAGCACGATTCCAATGGATGGCTGAAAGATTTGTGACTGCTAGAAGAGAAGGGGGCAGATGACTTGGAATGGGGGGAGGGGGAATGGTTTGTTATGTGGGTATATGAGGTAATGCAAATGCATTGGGAATTATATTTAGTGCTGTTGAAAGTGTATGCAATGCATAAATTGCAGAAGCCGCTAACGGTAATTGTCGCCAACGCTAGTGCCAACATGACGTATTCGCAATATTTACCATGCTCTAAATGAGCTTCCCACACAGTTGCTGCCAGGTTGTACCAGGTAGCAGGTAAGTGTACATAATAATTGTGTATATATATGTGTGTGTATGGGTGTGTTTGAGTGTGGGCTGGCGTGCTCAAGCGCCTGGAAAATGCCGCTAACGATGGCGCCTAAAAGCATGCAGCAGCAATTTAAATTTGCGCACATTTCAATTTGCAAAATGTCGAAAATGCGCTAAACAAGGAAGCAAAAAAAAAAGTAACAAAATAAAAAAAATAAAGAAAGAAATTACACACCAAAAACGAAAAAAAAAAGAAAATAAAACCAGAAATAAAACAAAATACACAAAAATCAAAATCTGTGTGCAAAGTGGCTCTTGTGGCAGAGTCAGAGAAGCAATTCGAGAGGCAGCCAACAGGCAAGCAAGAAATGCGAGAAAGCTAAACAGGCATAAATAGATGCAAGCTTAAACGAATTTAATATACCCTAATAAATGATATAATATATAATTATATATATATATCTATATAAATAGAGTTTAATATTAGGAGCTATAAATGTTCCATATAAAAGTTGCAGCTACATTATAAATAAATTTTTACACAAAACAACTTCAAGTTTATATTATATAAACCATATGCTTTATAGCAAAGTTTAGGCATAATTATGGCATCTTTTTATGGCATACAAATGTATGGCAACTGCACAATTATAGCAACTATGCAAAGCTGCAGCAGCACCCGCAGATAATCTCTCACTGCAAAAGATTTGTTGCAAGCAATGCTCGTTGCCACTTAGACACAAGTCGTATATATATATAAAATATATACTGTCTGATCCTACCTACTATATATAGTTGTACAATGTTTGTCAAGTTCAAAGTGCAAATGCAATTGCTTTGCTCTCTGAGTGTATTGAGATAAAAAAAGTAATTGAAAATGTGAGAGAAAGATAAGAAGAGAATATAATAAATGTTAAAGCCCATTTAAGGAATTGAAATGGTTTCAATTTTGTGTGGGTAAGGTGTAGTGTGGTGCGGTGTAAGGTGTTATGGTGTGGTCTGGTATGCTGTGAGTTGTGTTTGTGGTGTGTGTAAACGGGTCGTATACTTGATGGAGTTGCTCAATGGAAAAGTTTCAGCAGCAGCATGAATCGACTTATGTTTTTTGTATTAAGTGCATGCGACTTGTAACACCATGGTCACACCCGCATATACACACAGACACACACACACACACACACACAAAGAGCAGCATGTTGTTAAAAATGCAACTGACCAAAAGTTCCAAGTGTTCAAGTGGAAGACTCATCGCTGCCATGGGAATGCGTGCGATTGCAATGGCATCCATTGCATGTCTACCCACTTTAAATTGGTACAACTATAGGGGAAAGGGGTGTGGGATGGAGGAGGGTGGCGGGTGGCGGGTGGCGTGTTGCAGGTTATTGGGTGTATAAGATGGCAGCAGTCATAGTAGTGCATTCATACGGGAGGTAGGTCTCTCTTACCTTCTCTCTCTCTATCTCTTTCTCTGTTGCTGCTGCAGTGCGTTGATTGAAATGTTTCTCAGACGTTTCGCATTTAAAGTTTAATGCAATGGATCGCAGTGTATGCAATAAATTGCAGAACTCACTCAAAGCTGAGTGTGTAGGCAGCAGTAGCAGTAGCAGTTGGTTAAGTGTAGTAAGAGCATACTAACAGAGACAGAGACAGAGAGAGAGAGAGAGAGAGAGAGAGGGAGTAAGAAGACAGGGAGCATAGGAGAGTTGCTTTGAGCTGCTTTCGAACATTGAAACAACTCGCACATTAAAAGTTCAAATGGCACGAATATAAAAACAACGAATATGTATATGTGATGGCTCAAAAAAGACGACTAGATAATACCCTGTAAATGGAAAGCAATTAGGATTTCCCAGGCTTAAGTTATTGCCACTTAAATGTTAAACTTTTTGCTCAAGTTTTAGCTGAAATTTAACTCTTCTCGCTGTCGCTTGTCTACCAATATACCCCTTAATAAAATATATTATATTATTAGGGTATTCAAATAAAAAAAAAAAATAAAAACTGTAAGCTTACCAAACAAAATGCAAAGATAAAAGAAAACTGTGCAAAAGCTGCAGAAAAGGGCAGAAAAAAAAACGCTGAATGAACAGTAGCTAGGTGTCTGTGTGATACTCTGTGTAACTGTGTGTGTATTTGTATGTGTGTGTGTGTTATAGCAAAGCTGAAACACTTACAAGTTCTGGTATTCAATCTGTTTAATGAGCTTTTTGTCCAGCTGCGCCAGCAAACTGCATTAAAATAAAAATATTTCAATAATTTCAGGACATTTGCCAAGGATCTGCCCATAGCAATTATTATAAACCTTTTAAAAGCAACAATATTGTATTGAACTAAAAAATGTACTTTAATTTATAATTAATTAAAATATAATTAATAAGAATTAAAATAACTTTTAGCTTTTATAATATATAATGAGAACATTTCTGAAACTTGTCAAAAGTTCGCAGCTTAAGCAACTCTTAAAGAAATCTAAAAAACTTATTTCATCCTTAAGGAGCATATCCTTATGCTCTGTATTTTTCTTATTTTATATACTCTTATGTTCTATATACTTATGCTATATAAACTGTTGCAATTTCAAGTGGTAAAGCACTTAACTCTGAGGCTACCATTTGGGCTATTTATCCCCCTTTCCATTTGGATAAAAAAATAAATTTCAAAAACAGGATAAAAAGCAAAAATTATAAAGTTTTATTTATATTTATTAATTATTATTTCTTGAAGGATTGACAAAGTGAAATCGATCAATCAATAAAGCGGAATATTAGTCACTAAATTCTACCATTTACTTTTGAAAATAAGAATTCTTAAAAAACTAGTGTTTAATATTTTATACATTTATTTAATTTTATTTATTTTTTTCCTGAAAGCATTAAAGTTTCTCTGGCTAGACATTCAATCTACTATATATATACTCTTAAATACATAATTATATATAAACAGTAATAAATAAATATTTCCATTAGATAAGTAGGCTGCTTTATATTATATATATATATATATATATAACAGAATATATCATAGTAGGCTATGAAAAGTATTAGCTTAGGTATAGTAAGAACGTTAAAATAATTTCTCATTCGTGTCGGAGCAGCGTTCGGAGTAGTACACACTTAACAACCAAATACAAAAGTCGAAATTTTTGAAAAATTTCTTTTAAAATTAACACTTCGAATACCCAACAATTTGTTATATTACAGCAAGCGTGGATATTAAACCAAGAAACCAGCTAAAATTTAGAGCAAAAGTGACAGAAGGTAAAGAAGGTAACCCGAGTAACTTAGAAGATCCAATGAAAGGTTTCATGGAAACTTTGAAACTAAGACGGCATAAATCGATGGAAATGGAATCGTGCTCAAACGTACCAGATTTAAATTTACACTATTTGGTCCTTAGTTCTCTTATTCCAATTCCATGAGGTGGTACTAGGATAAGAGAACTAAGGCGTACGGACGGGGTACGGCAACAAATGAAACGCGCAAAAAGAAATATAAAAGCCAATATCAAATTTAAATTAATTTAATTATTAATTTTTGAAAAATATCTTTTAAAATCTACACGAATTTGTTTCCCATAGGTTTCTTATTCCAATTCCATTTGGTAAGTGTAAAATTAAAGTAAATTCTCATTCGAATATACAGCAAAGTTTTATATTTCAGCATGTGAAGATGGGCGGGGAATAAGAACTATGGGAAACGCGTACGGACGGGGTACGGCAACAATGTAAGGTAAATAGGTGTATTTAAGATAGCACTAAAAAAAAAATGATAACAAAGACCTAAAAACGCAACTTTATAAATTTTACAAATCGAAGACTGAAATTTCACAGTTAAATCAACCCAACAGCAGCTAAGCTAAGAAAGCTAAGAATCTAAATTAAAGCCAATAATCCTAAGATAAAGGCAAAAGTAATAGAATAGTGAGAGGAGAACTAAATGCTTTATATATATATATGCTTTATATATATATATACATATCAGAATATATAATAGTAGGCTATGAAAAGTATTAGCTTAGGTATAGTAAGAACGTTAAAATAATTTCTCATTCGTGTCGGAGCAGCGTTCGGAGTAGTACACACTTAACAACCAAATACAAAAGTCGAAATTTTTGAAAAATTTCTTTTAAAATTAACACTTCGAATACACAGCAATTTTTTATATTACAGCAAGCGTAAATGCCAAACTAAGAAACCAGCTAAAATTTAGAGCAAAAGTGACAGAAGGTAAAGAAGGTAACCCGAGTAACTTAGAAGATCCAATGAAAGGTTTCATGGAAACTTTGAAACTAAGACGGCATAAATCGATGGAAATGGAATCGTGCTCAAACGTACCAGGGAAAGTAGCTGGTAATACGCCAAAAAGGAGATGCGTACGGACCGGCTACGGATTCAATTTAAATTTACACTATTTGATCCTTAGTTCTCTTATTCCAATTCCATGAGGTGGTAGTAGAAAAAGAGAACTAAGGCGTACGGACGGGGTACGGCAACAAATGGATGTCGCAGAAAATAAAAATCAAAGCCTATGAGAAATTTAAATAATTTTAATTAATTATTAATTTTTGAAAAATTTCTTTTAAAATCTACACGAATTTGTTTCCCATAGATTTCTTATTCCGATTCCATTTGGTAAGTGTAAAATTTAATTAAATTCTGAAGATGGGCGGGGGAATAAGAACTATGGGAAACGCGTACGGACGGGGTACGGCAACAATGTAAGTTAAATAGGTGTATTTAAGAAAGCACTAAAAAAAATAATAACAAAGGCTTAAGAATAGCAACAATGAAGGTATAAATGCAAGCTGAGAAAGCGAAGAATCTAGAATAAAGCCACAAAGTCCTAAGTCAAAGGGGAAAAGTAATGGAATAGTGAGAGGAGAACTAAATTAAGATCGTAAGACCCTATGGGGTTTTAAGGCAAGAGTAGGCCCAATAAATGTAAACTTTCGGCATGTCTCCGGTGGAATATATATAACTTTAAGGACAAATTAAGTGGTACGAAATGATCACTGCGCATAGGTAACAAACCAAGAAGAAGCTAATCAACCAAAGAGAACCAAATTACGCCTAAGAAATCTATGGAAGCTCCGGCAACTAAGACGTAATACCATTTTCCTGGTGGTAGAAATACATGAATTTAATGAAATTTAATTAAATTTGAGTTACGGCAAGAGTAGTGCAATAACCAATCATATTTAGGACGACTCTCTTAAGGAATTGTAATATTCTTAGCCAATTGTTTTTAACCAAGGCAAATGGCAAGGACTAAAATGTAGAACATGAAGATCAAATAAAATGATAAATTATTATAAAATTTATTTATTATTTATTTAGGGCTAGTTTTTTCCAAAAGGAAGTAGAGAAATGTAGAAACTAATAGTTACTTGATGGATTTGAATCCTTTACTTTGGATGTCAGTTGGAACGGGAATACTTAAATAGATTATACTTATAGCTCTTCTAATCTCTGATAAACAGGAGTTTATACAGACAGACGGAACTACAAGGCAGGATCAACTCGTCGTCCTGATCAAGAATATATATACTTTATTTCTATTACACATTTTTCAATTATGCACATTCCCATTAGCTTCCTTTTCCTTTTTTTCAAAAGGCAAAGGAGCTAAAAAAAAAGCTGAAAAAGGAAAATAAAAAAATGTACGTAAATCAGTGAGCAGAATGAAATAGGAGAGGGTGGGTTGGGGTTGGGGCTGGGGCTGATCATATGCTTAAGGAAAGTAACTTTTTTTGTAGCTATAGCTACATTTGTTATAAGCAAAGCTTTGCTTAAAAGCAGCTTTATTTATACCAAGCCTTACTTAAAAGAAGCTTTTTTTATATTTATATAATTATAGTAAAAATCGGTTAGCTATATGCCAAATAAATTAATTTGCCTACTAGCCAAATGATTTCTTCTGGCCACATCAATGCTTAATATAACAAGTAAGAAGTCTGTAGTCGAGTGTACCCGACTACGAGAGCGCCTTTGCCTACATATACAGCTATACACACAGTTCTGCACGTACTTAGCCATTGCTCCTTTTAGCCGCCCGCGCTCTATAGCGCGGTGCCTAATGTTGTATAGCTTCCGTGTTTATTGGTTAATCTTAACGAAATTTACAACGTAGATCAGGAATGGTTATTAGTACGTGTGCAAAAAAGAAATTTGATCGGTTTAAAATTGTACCTTATAATCTATTTTTTCGATTTGCGGGGGTCAGGGGAGGGAATTCGAAAAACCAAAACAAACTTGTTTAGCGTACCAATATAGCAAAAATTAAAATTTAAATTTCTTCGAATCAAAAATCAAAGAAGAAAATTATTGATTTCATTTTTGCAATCCTTCAATTTAAACTACCTTCAATTCTCTACACACAAAACATATCACAGAATATATATGTATATATATATATGAGAATACATTTTGATGATAGATCCAATAGATAAGTAGGCTGCTTAATATATAAATCAGAATATATAATAGTAGGCTATGAAAATGGTTTGTCAAGGTATAGTTAGAACCTGAAAATAATTTCTCATTCGTCTCCGAGCGTTGCTCGGAGCAGTACACATTTAAAAGAACACATTCCTAAAAATATAAATCTGGAAAAAGTCTAAGAATTTCTTGCAGGATGAATACAAGAAATCGATAGAAAGGAAGGCGAAATCGGAAAGGGAAAATACCATTTTCCCCCCCGATGGTTATGACGTTATAAATTTTTTATAATGTCGTTTTAAATTTACACTATTTGGTCCTTAGTTCTCTTATTCCAATTCCATGAGGTGGTAGTAGGATAAGAGAACTAAGGCGTACGGACGGGGTACGGCAACAAACGAAGAGAATACGCAGCGACTAACAACAACTATAAAGAAATTTAAATTTAAAATTTAATTAATTATTAAATTTTAAAAAATTTCTTTTAAAATCTACACGAATTTGTTTCCCATAGGTTTCTTATTCCAATTCCATTTGGTAAGTGTTAAATTTAATTAAATTCTCATTCGAATATACAGCAAACTTTTATATTTCAGCATGTGAAGAAGAAACGTGGAAATGGAAGAAAGAGGAGATGGGCGGGGAATAAGAACTATGGGAAACGCGTACGGACGGGGTACGGCAACAATGTAAGGTAAATAGGTGTATTTAAGGAAGCACTAAAAAAATAATAATAACAAAGACCTAAAAACACAACTTTATAAATTTTACAAATCGAAGAGTAAAATTTGACAGTTACATCAATCAAACAAAAGCTAAGCTAAGAAAGCTAAGAATCTAAATTAAAGCCAATAATCCTAAGATAAAGGCAAAAGTAATAGTGAGAGGAGAAAAAAATTAAGATCTATAAGCCCTATGGGGGTTTTAAGGCAAGAGTAGGCCCAATAAATGTAAACTTTCGGCATGTCTCCGGTGGAATATATATAACTTTAAGGACAAATTAAGTGGTACGAAATGATCACTGCGCATAGGTAACAAACCAAGAAGAAGCTAATCAACCAAAGAGAAAGGAATTGTAATATTCTTAGCCATTTGTTTTTAACCAAGGCAAATGGCAAGGACTAAAATGTAGAACATGAAGATCAAATAAAATGATAAATTATTATAATTATTATTATTATTATTATTATATTATTATATTATTATTATTTATTTAGGGCTAGTTTATTCCAAAAGGAAGTAGAGAAATGTAGAAACTAATAGTTACTTGATGGATTTGAATCCTTTACTTTGGATGTCAGTTGGAACGGGAATACTTAAATAGATTATACTTATAGCTCTTCTAATCTCTGATAAACAGGAGTTTATACAGACAGACGGAACTACAAGGCAGGATCAACTCGTCGTCCTGATCAAGAATATATATACTTTATTTCTATTACACATTTTTCAATTATGCACATTCCCATTAGCTTCCTTTTCCTTTTTTTCAAAAGGCAAAGGAGCTAAAAAAAAAGCTGAAAAAGGAAAATAAAAAAATTTACGTAAATCAGTGAGCAGAATGAAATGGGAGAGGGTGGGTTGGGGTTGGGGCTGAGGCTGGCATAGGTAAAATATGATTGCAAAAAAATATTTAATGTGTGTAAACTATATGTATATATGTTAAATCTGTGCAAAAAAAAACACACACACACACGCACGCATGCATATATATATATAAAGAGGCTTAGAGTGTTAACAAGAGGCTGCCGAAGGCTGCATTCCCCCTACAAGCTAAGTCAAATAATTAGATCTGCCACACACACACACATATACACAGAACTCAGCACGTTTTAATGTATTTACTTATAAACATGCCACGCCTCTTTTGTGCTGCAAGCAGCACAGTGGCAAATAACCAACAATATAAAAGCCAGTCCATAAAGGTACTTAAAATCTGGGCTCTAACTTATTCAAATCAAAGACTACGTGCACTACGTCACACAGAAGCTTAAAGCTCAAACTAAAGCTAATACATATATATATACAGATACATATACAAATACATATATATAGCATAAAATTTAATTTTATTTTTGTAAAAAAAGAGCAAAGCGGAGCTATTGGAAATGTGCAAAATCCAAAAGTATGTAACACATAGAAATAATCATCGGAGACCCCATAAAGTATATATATTCTGAATCAGGACGACAAGACGAGTTCATCTAGCCCTGTCCGTCTGTCTGTCTGTCCGTCTGTCCGTCTGTATGAACGCCTGTTTCTCAGAGACTATAAGAGCTAGAGCAACCAAACTTGAAATCTAGATTCGTTATGTTCGTACGCTGTACAAGTTTGTTTTTGATTTTTGAATTTCCTCCCCTGACCTCCGCAATTTGAAAAAAACGATTATTAAGCATAATTTTCAACCGATCAAATTTATTTTTGGTACACATCATAATTGGACCATTCTTGATCGATGTTGTAAGTCTGGGTAAGATTGATCAAAAATCTCGGAAGTTATAGATCATCAAAAGTGGTGTTATGGGCCCCGGGGGGGTATAGTAGTGCGCGCAAAATAAGAGCTAGAGCAACGAAATTTGGAACGTAGATTTGTTATGTTCGTACGCTATACAAGTTTGTTTTGGTTTTTCGAATTTCCTCCCCTGACCCCCGCAAATCGAAAAAATAGATTATAAGGTACAATTTTTAACCGATCAAATTTCTTTTTTGCACACGTACTAATAACCATTCCTGATCTACGTTGTAAATTTCGTTAAGATTAACCAATAAACACGGAAGCTATACAACATTAGGCACCGCACTATAGAGCGCGGGCGGCTAAAAGGAGCAATGGCTAAGTACGTGCAGAACTGTGTGTATAGCTGTATATGTAGGCAAAGGCGCGCTCGTAGTCGGGTACACTCGACTACAGACTTCTTACTTGTTTCGATTTGCGGGGGTCAGGGGAGGAAATTCGAAAAACCAAAACAAACTTGTATAGCGTACCAATATAGCAAAAATTAAAATTTAAATTTCTTCGAATCAAAAATCAAAAAGGAAAATTATTGATATCATTTTTTCATTCCTTCAATTTAAACTACCTTCAATTCTCTACACACAAAATATATCACAGAATATATATGTATATATATATATGAGAATACATTTTGATGATAGATCCAATAGATAAGTAGGCTGCTTAATATATAAATCAGAATATATAATAGTAGGCTATGAAAATGGTTTGTCAAGGTATAGTTAGAACCTGAAAATAATTTCTCATTCGTCTCCGAGCGTTGCTCGGAGCAGTACACATTTAAAAGAACACATTCCAAAAATTATAAATTTCGAAAAGTCTAAGAATTTCTTGCAGGATGAACACAAGAGATCGATAGAAAGGAAGGCGAAATCGGAAAGGGAAAATACCATTTTCCCCCCCGATGGTTATGACGTTATAAATTTTTTATAATGTCGTTTTAAATTTACACTATTTGGTCCTTAGTTCTCTTATTCCAATTCCATGAGGTGGTAGTAGGATAAGAGAACTAAGGCGTACGGACGGGGTACGGCAACAAACCAAGAGCATACGAAGGGACAATGAAGAACTATAAAGAAATCTAAATTTAAAATTTAATTAATTATTAAATTTTAAAAAATTTCTTTTAAAATCTACACGAATTTGTTTCCCATAGGTTTCTTATTCCAATTCCATTTGGTAAGTGTTAAATTAAATTAAATTCTCATTCGAATATACAGCAAACTTTTATATTTCAGCATGTGAAGATGGGCGGGGGAATAAGAACTATGGGAAACGCGTACGGACGGGGTACGGCAACAATGTAAGGTAAATATGTGTATTTAAGAAAGCACTAAAAAAAATAATAACAAAGGCTTAAGAATAGCAACAATGAAGGTATAAATGCAAGCTGAGAAAGCGAAGAATCTAGAATAAAACCACAAAGTCCTAAAAAAAAAAAAAGTCAGTCAAAGTCACTGCGCATAGGTAACAAACCAAGAAGAAGCTAATCAACCAAAGACAACCAAATTACGCCAAAAACATCTATGGAAGCTCCGGCAACTAAGACGTAATACCATTTTCCTGGTGGTAGAAATAAATGAATTTAATGAAATTTAATTAAATTTGAGTTACGGCAAGAGTAGTGCAATAACCAATCATATTTAGGACGACTCTCTTAAGGAATTGTAATATTCTTAGCCAATTGTTTTTAACCAAGACAAATGGCAAGACCAAATATGCACAACATGAAGGTCAAATAAAAAATAAGTTAAAAAAAAATTATATTTGTTTTATGTTAGATCGATTTAACTTGTCGTCCTGATTAAGAATATATATACTTAATAGGGTCTATGATTGCTATTTCTACCTGTTACATACTGTTTGATTTTGCATTTGATTAAATGCTAGGGGGCTGATGATTTAAAAGAAAGTTAAGCCGAGATATCCAATTGAAAATATAATGCAGTCTTTTAATGAGTCCAATTAGATTTAAGAAATTGTTTGCTCAAGCATTTCATATCAAACAAAACCAAAAAAAAAAACAGATTTAAATCAAACTGAGTTTATTAAGCGGATTCAAATTGGAAATAGAGCTGGCCACAAGTCTAATAAGATTATACAAATAATAATATAATTCCAGTATGTGTAATAAGTTAATTCCAATTGAAAGCAGAGTACTTTAAAGTCAGCCAACTGGATTATTGTAATAATCCTTTGTGCATTTGGCCCTTTCAGCTAGTTTCATTAGTTTAAAATTTAATTAGCCTTGGCACGAGGCGTTTAGCTGCTTTTAGCTGACCTTTGGTAATTATTGAAGCCACTTAAGCACAACATATACAAACACTTCTCTACATATACGCACACACACACACACACACAGAGAGGTACATATGGGATGTCAGTGTGTTGAGCTAATTACTTGATAAAAGGCCAAACAAAAGATGAAATAACAGCAAACAGCATCTGTAACAAAGGCAACAATGAAACCTCTGGCATTTATCTCTGATCGCACACTTGTCGCACCCCAAAGGGCTTTTGGTTGGATAGAGGGGAGACGGTTGGTTGGGTGTATCGTATAGGCAATTGTGGGCTGGTGGAGCAGGAGGAGGCATACGCAAAACACAAAGGCAAATGAAAACAAAAGCACACAAAGTTCTGCCAGCAAAAAGCCACAAAAACAACAAACAAGCAACAAAAACAATCGACAGCCAATCAATGCAACAAAACCAAAACAAAAACGAATAAAAAAGAGAAGGAAAATCGGAAAATTGTTAAAGCAGGAAATTGTGCAACATATGAGGGCATGCTATGTATATCATATCTATATATATATATGTGTGTGTGTGTGTGTGTGTGTGTGTGTGAGGGGTGCGTAAGCTGTATATCCATTAATTAGTGACACAACTATGCGGGCAACATATGAAAAGAAAGCAAAAGAAATTACTTTGACGTGCAACAATAGTATAAAGCGTATTATGCAACATTAAATAGAGCTTTGCAACACACACATATCCACACACACACACACAAACAGTCACACGCATACAAAGTGCAAGCTTGTGTTATAGCTGTCAGTATTATACACAGTGCAAAACGTTCAATGCACTGGGAGAAGAGAACGGAAAACTATAATTCCCAAAGAATAGGCTTAAAAGGTCCTAAGAGATTAGTATGTAGTTTGTGCCACAAACAATAGTAAGCTTTATACATATATTTTACTTAAATATATATACATATATAATAGTATATTGTAGCTAATTTCATTATAATTCTCTCATAGCAAGGTTTGTTCCTATAGGAACAATCGTTCTTTACAAGCTTCTCCTAAGGCAAATTATTAAGTATTATTATTACGCCATAGAGTAAAACAACATCTGCGAAATCTGAGCTATAAGTTGGATACAAAAGTAACTTCCAATCAAGCTAACGGAGCAATTGGTGACTCATTATCGATGTGTGTGATCCTGATGAAACAGAAATCCTCCCCGGAGTTTGATGCTTCGTTGGGATTGCTTTCAGTAAAGCTCAATGTGCAGCTTCTTCTTTGAATTGCTACAGTATATGAAAAACTCTTGCTGTTATAGAAAATCTCAAATATATATTGCGTTGTTTCGATTATTTTCTCTCGAAATTTAGTGCATTTCCTTGGCTTTCCAAAGAAATAACATACCGCTTAAAGAGGTCTAGAGAGGTTGCTCCTTTTAAATGTGGAGAGTATAAAATTTTCCTGTTTATACTTAAAACCTTTTTAACAAAGTTGTATTGGAGTGTTCATTGTATTATTGAACAGATAAAGACTTCTAATGAAACTTCTACAAAGCTTTCCAGGACTTAGGAACAGTTTTATGCCTTGCGTTGGCTCTGTATCATCAATCATACCTTTATGGGTCCAAAAAGGTACTAATTGTTCTCAACAAACCACTTAAGGCTGAGAACAGTTTAAAAACAATTCATAGCACATAATAAGAATAATTCTTTTTGCTGAAATAGAATCATTTATATAGACCAAATGCACTGCGCTCAGTGATATATATTTGATGGTGAGATAGAAGAGAAATTTTCAAATTAAAAGGGTTGCCTAAAGCGAGGCTGTACTGTACTGTATATGTACTGTACTATATAGTGTATATCAGTAAATATTATTAATTAAAAAATCATTAATTGTTTTAAATAGAAATACTTAAAGTGAATGCTAATTACATCGCTTATTATGTAGGACTTAAAGTCCAATCGAAAATGTTGAAGAGCTTAGACGGTTATGTAAGAAAAATCAGTTATAATATAGTTATATACTGTAATCACCCACCCAATTTCTAGTTGTATTTTATATAATATTTCATACACTTGCGTCACAAAAGCAATGCAATTAAATGAGAGAGAGAGAGAAAGGGGAAGAGTGGAATTTTCGGCAGATATTTCCGACATACACACACATATACACAGTTCTATACGATAGATAGAGAATAGAGGAACAGACGACAGAGAGAGAGAGAGAAAGACATAGACAGAAAGAGAGAGAGAGAGAAATAGATAAATACTCATAGTCATCCATTGTTTTAAATATAAATTTCTTCGAATCAAAAATCAAAAAGGAAAATTATTGATATCATTTTCACATTCCTTCAATATAAATTATCTTCAATTCTCTACACACAAAAAATATCAAAGAATATATATATATATATATATATGAGAATACATTTTGATGATAGATCCAATAGATAAGTAGGCTGCTTAATATATAAATCAGAATATATAATAGTAGGCTATGAGAATGGTTTGTCAAGGTATAGTTAGAACGTGAAAATAATTTCTCATTCGTCTCCGAGAGTTGCTCGGAGCAGTACACATTTAAAAGAACACATTCCTAACATTATAAATCTTGAAAAAGTCTAAGAATTTCTTGCAGGATGAACACAAGAATATCGACTTCTTAGGAAGTCTTCGAAAGGAAGGCGAAATCGGAAAGGGAAAATACCATTTTCCCCCCGATGGTTATGACGTTATAAATTTTTTATAATGTCGTTTTAAATTTACACTATTTGGTCCTTAGTTCTCTTATTCCAATTCCATGAGGTGGTAGTAGGATAAGAGAACTAAGGCGTACGGACGGGGTACGGCAACAAACGAAGAGAATACGCAGCGACTAACAACAACTATAAAGAAATTTAAATTTAAAATTTAATTAATTATTAAATTTTAAAAAATTTCTTTTAAAATCTACACGAATTTGTTTCCCATAGGTTTCTTATTCCAATTCAATTTGGTAAGTATAAAATTAAAGTAAATTCTCATTCGAATATACAGCAAACTTTTATATTTCAGCATGTGACGAAGAAACGTGGAAAGGGAAGCGTGCCCAAGAGAGAGGAGATGGTCGGGGAATAAGAACTATGGGAAACGCGTACGGACGGGGTACGGCAACAATGTAAGGTAAATAGGTGTATTTAAGGAAGCACTAAAAAAATAATAATAACAAAGACCTAAAAACACAACTTTATAAATTTTACAAATCGAAGAGTAAAATTTGACAGTTACATCAATCAAACAAAAGTTAAGCTAAGAAAGCTAAGAATCTAAATTAAAGCCAATAATCCTAAGATAAAGGCAAAAGTAATAGTGAGAGGAGAAAAAAATTAAGATCCGAAGACCCTATGGGGTTTTAGGGCAAGAGTAGGCCCAATAAATGTAAACTTTCGGCATGTCTCCGGTGGAATATATATAACTTTAAGGACAAATTAAGTGGTACGAAATGATCACTGCGCATAGGTAACAAACCAAGAAGAAGCTAATCAACCAAAGAGAACCAAATCAGGACTAAGGAATTGTAATATTCTTAGCCATTTGTTTTTAACCAAGGCAAATGGCAAGGACTAAAATGTAGAACATGAAGATCAAATAAAATGATAAATTATTATAATTATTATTATTATTATTATTATATTATTATTATATTATTATTATTTATTTAGGGCTAGTTTATTCCAAAAGGAAGTAGAGAAATGTAGAAACTAATAATTACTTGATGGATTTGAATCCTTTACTTTGGATGTCAGTTGGAACGGGAATACTTAAATAGATTATACTTATAGCTCTTCTAATCTCTGATAAACAGGAGTTTATACAGACAGACGGAACTACAAGGCAGGATCAACTCGTCGTCCTGATCAAGAATATATATACTTTATTTCTATTACACATTTTTCAATTATGCACATTCCCATTAGCTTCCTTTTCCTTTTTTTCAAAAGGCAAAGGAGCTAAAAAAAAAGCTGAAAAAGGAAAATAAAAAAATTTACGTAAATCAGTGAGCAGAATGAAATGGGAGAGGGTGGGTTGGGGTTGGGGCTGATCTTATGCTTAAGGAAAGTAATTTTTTTTGTAGCTATAGCTACATTTGTTATAAGCAAAGCTTTGATTAAAAGCAGCTTTATTTATACCAAGCCTTACTTAAAAGAAGCTTTTTTTATATTTATATAATTATAGTACAAATCGGTTAGCTATATGCCAAATAAATTGATTTGCCTACTAGCCAAATGATTTCTTCTGGCCACATCAATGCTTAATATAAAAACAAGTAAGAAGTCTGTAGTCGAGTGTACCCGACTACGAGAGCGCCTTTGCCTACATATACAGCAATACACACAGTTCTGCACGTACTTAGCCATTGCTCCTGTTAGCCGCCCGCGCTCTATAGCGCGGTGCCTAATGTTGTATAGCTTCCGTGTTTATTGGTTAATCTTAACGAAATTTACAACGTAGATCAGGAATGGTTATTAGTACGTGTGCAAAAAAGAATTTTGATGGGTTGAAAATTGTGTCTTATAATCTATTTTTTCGATTTGCGGGGGTCAGGGGAGGAAATTCGAAAAACCAAAACAAACTTGTATAGCGTACCAATATAGCAAAAATTAAAATTTAAATTTCTTCGAATCAAAAATCAAAGAAGAAAATTATTGATTTCATTTTTGCAATCCTTCAATTTAAACTACCTTCAATTCTCTACACACAAAATATATCACAGAATATATATGTATATATATATATGAGAATACATTTTGATGATAGATCCAATAGATAAGTAGGCTGCTTAATATATAAATCAGAATATATAATAGTAGGCTATGAAAATGGTTTGTCAAGGTATAGTTAGAACCTGAAAATAATTTCTCATTCGTCTCCGAGCGTTGCTCGGAGCAGTACACATTTAAAAGAACACATTTCTAAAATTATAAATCTGGAAAAAGTCTAAGAATTTCTTGCAGGATGAATACAAGAAATCGATAGAAAGGAAGGCGAAATCGGAAAGGGAAAATACCATTTTCCTCCCCCGATGGTTATGACGTTATAAATTTTTTATAATGTCGTTTTAAATTTACACTATTTGGTCCTTAGTTCTCTTATTCCAATTCCATGAGGTGGTAGTAGGATAAGAGAACTAAGGCGTACGGACGGGGTACGGCAACAAACCAAGAGAATACGCAGCGACAATCAAGAACTATAAAGAAATTTAAATTTAAAATTTAATTAATTATTAAATTTTAAAAAATTTCTTTTAAAATCTACACGAATTTGTTTCCCATAGGTTTCTTATTCCAATTCCATTTGGTAAGTGTTAAATTAAATTAAATTCTCATTCGAATATACAGCAAACTTTTATATTTCAGCATGTGAAGATGGGCGGGGGAATAAGAACTATGGGAAACGCGTACGGACGGGGTACGGCAACAATGTAAGGTAAATATGTGTATTTAAGAAAGCACTAAAAAAAATAATAACAAAGGCTTAAGAATAGCAACAATGAAGGTATAAATGCAAGCTGAGAAAGCGAAGAATCTAGAATAAAACCACAAAGTCCTAAAAAAAAAAAAGTCAGTCAAAGTCACTGCGCATAGGTAACAAACCAAGAAGAAGCTAATCAACCAAAGACAACCAAATTACGCCAAAAACATCTATGGAAGCTCCGGCAACTAAGACGTAATACCATTTTCCTGGTGGTAGAAATAAATGAATTTAATGAAATTTAATTAAATTTGAGATACGGCAAGAGTAGTGCAATAACCAATCATATTTAGGACGACTCTCTTAAGGAATTGTAATATTCTTAGCCAATTGTTTTTAACCAAGACAAATGGCAAGACCAAATATGCACAACATGAAGGTCAAATAAAAAATAAGTTAAAAAAAAATTATATTTGTTATTTTATGTTTTTAGTCAGACTATTTGAACTAACATTCGCTTGATTGATTTCACTTTTCAATTCTTCCAGTTGGATTTAAGTTGGAAAGGGAATATTTAAATAGAAACTAATTTTTTTTTACTGCGGGGGTCAGAAGGCAAAATTAAAATTCAAGCAAGCGTAGGAAATTAGGATTTCAAAATTGGTTGGTCTAGGTCTTCTAATCTCTGACAAACAGGAGTTTATACAGACAGAAGGAAGGACAAGGCTAGATCGGTTCATCTAGTCGTTCTGATCAAGAATATTTATACTTTATAGGGTCTCAGATGATTTAGATTTTGCATAAATTGAGAAGTCTTCTTATACCTTTCTTCAAATGGTAAAGTGGGCTAAACAATAATTAATACTTAACGTGGCCTAAATTTTTGTTGAAGCAAAAATGGCAATTTATTCATTGTCCTTTAAATAGGATATTGGTGCTAAGCATGGAAAATCTTTTCAATTTCAAACTGATTTAACTTACGTTAATAAGAGTTCAAATTATTTGTATCTGTATGTGTGTGCGTGTGTGGGTGTGAGGATTCGCTATGAGCCACACAATTTAAAGGGCAGTCGAAAGTTCATTTACTAAAGCGAAGTTAATACAATGGACCTCTCTCCAGGGAAAGAGAAAGAGTGGATGATTTAGAGTTTTCCTTTTAGCTTGTTGCTTTTTGCGGGTCTAATAAAGAGGTTAAAAAGTTGCCTTGCTTGCGGTAGATACTGGGCCAGGTGCAGCTGCACGTGTAGCCAGGATCATAAAGTGTGTCAAAACATGTGACTTGGGCAAAAGGACTCGAATGTCTTTGCTGCTGTTACTGTTGCTGCTGCCTCTTTCTTGGTTGCTGCATGCAGCAGCTTAGCGGCTTATTAAACAGTAAACAGTAGAGGCAAGGGATTGGTATAGGGGGGAGGAGAATGATATTAGGTTTGAGTTGAAAGGTTTTTTAGGCAGGACACAGTTCAATGGTTCCTATTTTTTTTTGTGTGTGTATGTGTGTGTGTGTGTGTGGTATTAAAGGCGGCTCAGTGGCAGCCTAAGTCGCTGGCGCTCCATTGTGAGAGGTTTTGATGGGTGCGGAGGGGAAGAGGTGAGGCTAAAGCGGATGCCAGTCGACAACTCCCAAAGCAGCTGCAACTTTGGGTTGCCAAAGAGCAAGGACTAGCAAGAGTAGCACATTTCATTGTCCTTGGTGAGCTGCTGCTGTTGCTGCTATGTCCTTTGTTCTTATCGAACTCCAGCGCTGTCACTTGTCCTTAAGAGGCAAAAGGGAACTGAGGAGACACTTCACGGCTGCCAGTGATCTCCCTGGAGTGTGTTGAACATACGCTTTGCCTGTTGCCCATACCCAATCTGTGTCTGTGTATATGTGGGCGCGTGTGTGTGTGTGTGTGTTTGTGTGTGTATTGAATACAGCACCGGATCCTGTTGCCTGGTCCGAGCTTGGGTCGTGCCGGGGCTTATACAACCACTCAGTGACACAAATAAAAGTAAACATGATAAAACCATTGAAAACTTTTTCCATTTTCACATTTTAAGTGTGTTTGTGTTGTGCTTCACACACACACACACACACACAAACACACATACATACACATGTGCGACACTCTGTAGTGCATCTGTGTGGAAGTTAATCTCAAGTGCAGCCGAGAGCTAAATATTTGCCATTGGCTTTGCCTCTGCCTCTCCTTCTTACCACATGCCTCTCGTTCACCCTAACTCTTGTTCCCTGTCCCCTGACCCCTGTCCACTGTCCCCTCTCTTTAACCTTCACTTGTCTGCGTGTTGACTTCTTTGACCGCCGTCCAGCACTGCCTGCCCTGGTTGCGGCTACACTCCATTGCTTATCATTGATGCTGCTCTGCTCTACCCTATCTTCTATACTTTCCTTCACTTTCCACTGCTTTTATCTCCCTTACCAATTTTTCCATTTTGCTCTGCTCTCCTTTCCTCTTCTCTGCTAACAGCAGCCGAAAACCCTAACACAACAAATATGCATTCAAATGACCCGCAGTTTTGTCTCTCGTTTTTCTCCGCTACATTTTTCTCTCTCGTTTTTTTTATGACTACCAAACACCCATGAAATGCTGATTCTAGGGTATCATAGGGTTGTTTGTTTTGTGTAAATATTAACATGAATATAGCGCCAAAGGATTTAAGGATATTATTTTCTTGAAGGCACAAAGTTTTTCCTTGGGAGGAAATCTAAATGGTAAAAAGTATTTGATAGTCGCATATGCAACACAAGTTAATTTTCACTTGATTTTCTTTTTTGCTTCTTCCATTTTTTGGCTTCCTTTGTTAGTACTTTACTGCTTTACACCCCTCTGTGCGCCTCTGCTCTCCCCTCACCATCAACAGGCACCCAAAGGCTTGTTTACACTAAACTAATAGAAGCCAGCTAAAAATGTTGGCAAACTGCAGCCAAGTCTCGGCTCTTGCTTTGCCTCTTGTCTGCCTCCTCTTTGCCTCTCTTTTGCTACTAACCTCAGCATCAACAAGCCAATGTCTATTATCCTATACCCTGACCTACAAGCTAAACCTCTTTACCACACCCCCCTCTATCACTATCTATAGTTCCATGCAGTTTTTCATTGATAAAACAGCTCGTTGTGCATAAATTGTTTATGTTTCTGTTGGCCTGTTGGATGTCCTTCCTTCTCTTTTGGTTTGTTTTGTCTGTGGCTGTAGCTAGCCAACTAACCATAAAACTCAAGCCCCAAATCTGCACCAAAACTGCCAGCCACCCTTTACATCACTTTCCGCCCCCCCCCCCCCTTCGCTAACCCCCTGTTAAAAGCTCAGCTCGTAGCCTAATGTCAACCCCAAAGCCGCAATAACAAAGAGGTGAGCCAAGCAAATATTTGTGTCAGTCGTTGAACTTGTTCTTGTTGACCTTTGCGAGGCGCCACAAAGTGCGTTTTGGGTGTGGCTGTGTGTTAAGCTTGGTCAGTAATGGCAGGCTGTGGTGGTGGGGGGGGGGGGGTGTATTTAAAGTAGAGAAGACAAGCATTGCCCAACCAACTGTAGAAATTGGGAACAGTTTTGCAAATTTATTTCAACAATTGCTGCAATTATTTTTCAACATTTTTTTTTTATGATTTAACAAGCATTGTACAACACTTGTATTTAGTGTTGTACTATAATAAAATATTTACAATTTTTATATAAGATATATATATATATATATATAACTTAAGTCTTTTAATATGCTTATTGCTGCTGGGAACAGTTTTTTAAATTTTCTGTGTAAGACGCTGCTCTATCGCTGCATCCTTTAAAGTATGTTTGCTGCATTTAATGTTTCTTCCAATCATAACCTATAGTCTGCTGAGTCATGTCAATGCAGTATATAACATTATCACTTTTAACTGCAACTGCTTGACCAGGCTATAACCATGGCAACTTATGTCAATTGGCAGTTTGAGCAGCTATTAAACAACTTTTGGCTACAGTTGCTGCTTCCAAATTTTAGCGGCTTCTGTTTAATGCATTAAATGTCATTTTGTTAAGCCATTTTTAAAAATTAGCTAACAGTATTTAATAGCCTTCATTAGCATACAAATGCTGCAGCAAATAGTCCTTGACCAAGTTACTTTCATTTCACAAAGTTCCCCCATAAAAGTTGAGCGAAAATGTAAATGAAAAAGGATTTAGGCGGCTCGTGATTATATATATATATAAGATTTTTATATTATTATTTAAATAATACAGGTTTTGGCCTGTTGACATTTTTTTGCTTTAACAACATAAAAAGGAACTTTTATCCTGAGTATCCAAGGCTCTTGCAGCATTTGTCAATTTCGTTTCGTATCGTTTCGCTTATTTTTTGTCAATTCATTGGGAACGTTTGATTTTCGGTATATCATATGAATAGCATGGTGTTGCCTCATCATGTGGCATATACAAAATTGAGTGGCAAAGGGGTGGGGTTGGGGTGTAACTCAAACCCTTATTGCTTTTCCGCATTTGCGTTGTCCTTTGACTGAAGCTTAATTAAGCCATCGTTACGCGCTATTTTCTGTGTCCTGTTTGATGCGATGACAATTGAAGTTGCTGTGTGGCTCACACACATGCACATATATGTATTTGTTCATATATATATGTATATACATGTATAGCAATTGCCCATTCATTGCATGAAGATCTGGTAACTAGGGAATGTTAAATAGAAGTTGTTGTTGTCGGTTTGTTGTTTGCTGAAGCGTTTGACATGCATAATTAAAATTGCATGACGGAGCAATGCGGCAAAGGAAGAGGGAAATAGAGGGGTATAGGGTATGTGGGTATGTGGGTATAATGGACGTAACACAGGATGTGTTGACGAATATGTGAAGGTTTCTACCAATTGTCGTTGTGCTCATTATGAGCTGCCTCGTTGGAGCAACAAATGCGTTAAATCTCCATGAATATTTGACAGGTTCGCTGGCTTGCTTCAAGAAAAGAGAAAGGGAGAAGTAGGGAAATAAGGTATACAAAAAAAAAAAATATGAATCTTATAGCGGGAGTATGAGTGTTATTTGGGTCGACATTCATTGCCTTGGTTACATGCCGACTTGGCATCACATCCGCCACATCCACCACATCCGCATAGCTTGTACATCCGTCGCATCATGCGCTGCGTTGCATTTGTTCGGCAACCTGCCAGGTTGCTGGTTGCCAGGTTGCTGGTTACCGGTTGCCGGTTGCCAGTTGCCAGTTGCTAGTTGTTGGTGGCTGTTTGCTGGTTGCTGGTTACCGGCAGGTCGCTTTCTACTAGGCGCCTTTACTAGGTGCCTGCTGGCTGGTTGCAACCAAGCGTAAGATATTGGCAACCACAATGCGAGCGCTGTGGCCAACACACAGTCTTTCAACACTACAGTGCACTGCACACACACACACATACACTTCATAATGCACGATAGCTGGCAATTTATTGCAATGACGACGACAAGTTTAAGCCAAGGTTAAGCACCGTTCAGACCACAATGGTTGCCATCTGGAGGCAAGCACTCGGAATTTTCAACGTTTTAAATATCAACCAACTAAAGCTCAATGTACTTGCACTGCCAACAAATGTTTGTTGTTGTTGTTGTTCTCTCAGTTTAACGGATGGTTTTCTATCGTGAAGTAAATTTGAATGTTGCACAATTTAACTTGTCTGTTCCCAAGTTGGTGAGTGACTCAAATCAACTTACTGTTCCTCAGTTGAGTTAACTTTAATTTTAGTAAAATTTACTGCTCTTTCATTGAGTTAACAAACTGTTCTCACTTGCAAGTATTACAATAAATAAAGTTCCCAAAATAAGTTAAGCCTGCATACACTTCTTTTGACTGTTCTCATTATATTATCGAAATTATTGTAATTTTATCGAAATTATTGTGCATACTCAAGACTAATTATATTTTACTTTACTAACTGTTCTCAAACTGAATCTATTCTCAATGTAAGCAAAGTTAATTATATATTTCTTGGATCAAATTTAGTTTCAATAGCATTCACTAGGATTGCCTCGAAATGGCTAGAATTGTCTAGGACTGTATAGGACTCTTGTGTACGGTTTGTCATCTATATATAAATATATATATATATATATATATTTATATATATATTATTTATTTATATATTATACATTTTAAATTGGGATCTAAATTTTAATTAAAGAAATGAAAATATAAATTAAATATATTATATATGTAAAGTTGAAGATTGAAAAATTGAAGGATATCCTTTTTATTATTGCTTTTATTATTATTATTATTAGTAATTAATATTCAAGGAAGTCCACTTAGCCTTCTTCGCTTTCTTTCTTTCTATTTCAGTTCTTGTCCATCTTTTTTTTTAACATTTAACAAAATATGAAAATTGTATTTCCATATTATTTTCTTAGTTGACTTCTTTTACTTTGGGGAAGGCTTCAATTAATTGTCTGATTAATTCTTCGATTTAAAAAAAAAATTGAAATTTTAATCTTACGTTTTTTTATTGCTTTTGCTTTTGGAATTATCTTCATTGTTATAACCGCACCTGTTCGTTTAATAAAAATAATTTATTTTTATTTTATTCTTTAATTAATCTTCAAGTTCAGGATTTCCGTCCTTGCCATTTGCCTTAGTTAAAAACAAATGGCCACAATAGTAAAATCCGTTAAAATCAATGTCCTAAATATGAAAAATTAAATATTAAATTATCTCAACCGGGAACAATGGTATAACCTCTTAGTTGCCAGGACTTCCAAAGGATTAAAGGCTTTAATTTAGTTATCTTTGCTTTGTTAGTTTCTTCTTGGTTTGTTACCTATGCGCAGTGATCATTTCGTACCACTTAATTTTGTTGCTATTGTTGCTATTCTTAAGCCTTTGTTATTATTTTTTTTAGTGCTTTCTTAAATACACCTATTTACCTTACATTGTTGCCGTACCCCGTCCGTACGCGTTTCCCATAGTTCTTATTCCCCCGCCCATCTTCACATGCTGAAATATAAAAGTTTGCTGTATATTCGAATGAGAATTTAATTTAATTTTACACTTACCAAATGGAATTGGAATAAGAAACCTATGGGAAACAAATTCGTGTAGATTTTAAAAGAAATTTTTTAAAATTTAATAATTAATTAAATTTTAAATTTAAATTTCTTTATAGTTGTTGTTAGTCGCTGCGTATTCTCTTGGTTTGTTGCCGTACCCCGTCCGTACGCCTTAGTTCTCTTATCCTACTACCACCTCATGGAATTGGAATAAGAGAACTAAGGACCAAATAGTGTAAATTTAAAACGACATTATAAAAAATTTATAACGTCATAACCATCGGGGGGGAAAATGGTATTTTCCCTTTCCGATTTCGCCTTCCTTTCTATCGATTTCTTGTATTCATCCTTCAAGAAATTCTTAGACTTTTTCGAGATTTTTAATTTTTTGAATTTTAAATGTGTACTGCTCCGAGCAACGCTCGAAGACGAATGAGAAATTATTTTCAGGTTCTAACTATACCTTGACAAACCATTTTCATAGCCTACTATTATATATTCTGATTTATATATTAAGCAGCCTACTTATCTATTGGATCTATCATCAAAATGTATTCTCATATATATATATACATATATATTCTGTGATATATTTTGTGTGTAGAGAATTGAAGGTAGTTTAAATTGAAGGATTGCAAAAATGAAATCAATAATTTTCTTCTTTGATTTTTGATTCGAAGAAATTTAAATTTTAATTTTTGCTATATTGGTACGCTATACAAGTTTGTTTTGGTTTTTCGAATTCCCTCCCCTGACCCCCGCAAATCGAAAAAATAGATTATAAGGTACAATTTTAAACCGATCAAATTTCTTTTTTGCACACGTACTAATAACCATTCCTGATCTACGTTGTAAATTTCGTTAAGATTAACCAATAAACACGGAAGCTATACAACATTAGGCACCGCGCTATAGAGCGCGGGCGGCTAAAAGGAGCAATTGCTAAGTACGTGCAGAACTGTGTGTATAGCTGTATATGTAGGCAAAGGCGCTCTCGTAGTCGGGTACACTCGACTACAGACTTCTTACTTGTTATATTAAGCATTGATGTGGCCAGAAGAAATCATTTGGCTAGTAGGCAAATCAATTTATTTGGCATATAGCTAACCGATTTGTACTATAATTATATAAATATAAAAAAAGCTTCTTTTAAGTAAGGCTTGGTATAAATAAAGCTGCTTTTAAGCAAAGCTTTGCTTATAACAAATGTAGCTATAGCTACAAAAAAAGTTACTTTCCTTAAGCATATGATCAGCCCCAACCCCAACCCACCCTCTCCCATTTCATTCTGCTCACTGATTTACGTAAATTTTTTTATTTTCCTTTTTCAGCTTTTTTTTTAGCTCCTTTGCCTTTTGAAAAAAAGGAAAAGGAAGCTAATGGGAATGTGTATAATTGAAAAATGTGTAATAGAAATAAAGTATATTGATCCTGCCTTGTAGTTCCGTCTGTCTGTATAAACTCCTGTTTATCAGAGATTAGAAGAGCTATAAGTATAATCTATTTAAGTATTCCCGTTCCAACTGACATCCAAAGTAAAGGATTCAAATCCATCAAGTAATTATTAGTTTCTACATTTCTCTACTTCCTTTTGGAATAAACTAGCCCTAAATAAATAATAATAATATAATAATATAATAATAATAATAATAATAATTATAATAATTTATCATTTTATTTGATCTTCATGTTCTACATTTTAGTCCTTGCCATTTGCCTTGGTTAAAAACAAATGGCTAAGAATATTACAATTCCTTTCTCTTTGGTTGATTAGCTTCTTCTTGGTTTGTTACCTATGCGCAGTGATCATTTCGTACCACTTAATTTGTCCTTAAAGTTATATATATTCCACCGGAGACATGCCGAAAGTTTACATTTATTGGGCCTACTCTTGCCTTAAAACCCCCATAGGGCTTATAGATCTTAATTTTTTTCTCCTCTCACTATTACTTTTGCCTTTATCTTAGGATTATTGGCTTTAATTTAGATTCTTAGCTTTCTTAGCTTAGCTTTTGTTTGATTGATGTAACTGTCAAATTTTACTCTTCGATTTGTAAAATTTATAAAGTTGTGTTTTTAGGTCTTTGTTATTATTATTTTTTTAGTGCTTCCTTAAATACACCTATTTACCTTACATTGTTGCCGTACCCCGTCCGTACGCGTTTCCCATAGTTCTTATTCCCCGCCCATCTCCTCTCTCTTCCATTTCCACGTTTCTTCGTCACATGCCGAAATATAAAAGTTTGCTGTATATTCGAATGAGAATTTAATTTAATTTTACACTTACCAAATGGAATTGGAATAAGAAACCTATGGGAAACAAATTCGTGTAGATTTTAAAAGAAATTTAAATTTAAAATTTAATTAATTATTAAATTTTAAAAAATTTCTTTTAAAATCTACACGAATTTGTTTCCCATAGGTTTCTTATTCCAATTCCATTTGGTAAGTGTAAAATTAAAGTAAATTCTCATTCGAATATACAGCAAACTTTTATATTTCAGCATGTGAAGAAGAAGCGTGCCCAAGAGAGGAGATGGGCGGGGAATAAGAACTATGGGAAACGCGTACGGACGGGGTACGGCAACAATGTAAGGTAAATAGGTGTATTTAAGGAAGCACTAAAAAAATAATAATAACAAAGACCTAAAAACACAACTTTATAAATTTTACAAATCGAAGAGTAAAATTTGACAGTTACATCAATCAAACAAAAGCTAAGCTAAGAAAGCTAAGAATCTAAATTAAAGCCAATAATCCTAAGATAAAGGCAAAAGTAATAGTGAGAGGAGAAAAAAATTAAGATCTATAAGCCCTATGGGGGTTTTAAGGCAAGAGTAGGCCCAATAAATGTAAACTTTCGGCATGTCTCCGGTGGAATATATATAACTTTAAGGACAAATTAAGTGGTACGAAATGATCACTGCGCATAGGTAACAAACCAAGAAGAAGCTAATCAACCAAAGAGAAAGGAATTGTAATATTCTTAGCCATTTGTTTTTAACCAAGGCAAATGGCAAGGACTAAAATGTAGAACATGAAGATCAAATAAAATGATAAATTATTATAATTATTATTATTATTATTATTATATTATTATATTATTATTATTTATTTAGGGCTAGTTTATTCCAAAAGGAAGTAGAGAAATGTAGAAACTAATAATTACTTGATGGATTTGAATCCTTTACTTTGGATGTCAGTTGGAACGGGAATACTTAAATAGATTATACTTATAGCTCTTCTAATCTCTGATAAACAGGAGTTTATACAGACAGACGGAACTACAAGGCAGGATCAACTCGTCGTCCTGATCAAGAATATATATACTTTATTTCTATTACACATTTTTCAATTATGCACATTCCCATTAGCTTCCTTTTCCTTTTTTTCAAAAGGCAAAGGAGCTAAAAAAAAAGCTGAAAAAGGAAAATAAAAAAATTTACGTAAATCAGTGAGCAGAATGAAATGGGAGAGGGTGGGTTGGGGTTGGGGCTGAGGCTGGCATAGCTAAAATATGATTGCAAAAAAATATTTAATGTGTGTAAACTATATGTATATATGTTAAATCTGTGCAAAAAAAAACACACACACACACGCACGCATGCATATATATATATAAAGAGGCTTAGAGTGTTAACAAGAGGCTGCCGAAGGCTGCATTCCCCCTACAAGCTAAATCAAATAATTAGATCTGCCACACACACACACATATATACACAGAACTCAGCACGTTTTAATGTATTTACTTATAAACATGCCACGCCTCTTTTGTGCTGCAAGCAGCACAGTGGCAAATAACCAACAATATAAAAGCCAGTCCATAAAGGTACTTAAAATCTTGGCTCTAACTTATTAGACTACGTGCACTACGTCACACAGAAGCTTAAAGCTCAAACTAAAGCTAATACATATATATATACAGATACATATACAAATACATATATATAGCATAAAATTTATTTGAATCTAAGATATATCAATTCATATGCTTAAGGAAAGTAACTTTTAGCCCCTTTGCCTTTTTGTAAAAAAAGAGCAAAGCGGAGCTATTGGAAATGTGCAAAATCGAAAAGTAACACATAGAAATTATCATCGGAGACCCCATAAAGTATATATATTCTGAATCAGGACGACAAGACGAGTTCATCTCAGCCCTGTCCGTCTGTCTGTCTGTCCGTCTGTCCGTCTGTATGAACGCCTGTTTCTCAGAGACTATAAGAGCTAGAGCAACCAAACTTTAAATCTAGATTCGTTATGTTCGTACGCTGTACAAGTTTGTTTTGGTTTTTCGAATTTCCTCCCCTGACCCCCGCAAATCGAAAAAATAGATTATAAGGTACAATTTTAAACCGATAAAATTTCTTTTTTGCACACGTACTAATAACCATTCCTGATCTACGTTGTAAATTTCGTTAAGATTAACCAATAAACACGGAAGCTATACAACATTAGGCACCGCGCTATAGAGCGCGGGCGGCTAAAAGGAGCAATTGCTAAGTACGTGCAGAACTGTGTGTATAGCTGTATATGTAGGCAAAGGCGCTCTCGTAGTCGGGTACACTCGACTACAGACTTCTTACTTGTTTCGATTTGCGGGGGTCAGGGGAGGAAATTCGAAAAACCAAAACAAACTTGTATAGCGTACCAATATAGCAAAAATTAAAATTTAAATTTCTTCGAATCAAAAATCAAAAAGGAAAATTATTGATATCATTTTTTCATTCCTTCAATTTAAACTACCTTCAATTCTCTACACACAAAATATATCACAGAATATATATGTATATATATATATGAGAATACATTTTGATGATAGATCCAATAGATAAGTAGGCTGCTTAATATATAAATCAGAATATATAATAGTAGGCTATGAAAATGGTTTGTCAAGGTATAGTTAGAACCTGAAAATAATTTCTCATTCGTCTCCGAGCGTTGCTCGGAGCAGTACACATTTAAAAGAACACATTCCTAAAAATATAAATCTGGAAAAAGTCTAAGAATTTCTTGCAGGATGAACACAAGAAATCGATAGAAAGGAAGGCGAAATCGGAAAGGGAAAATACCATTTTCCCCCCCGATGGTTATGACGTTATAAATTTTTTATAATGTCGTTTTAAATTTACACTATTTGGTCCTTAGTTCTCTTATTCCAATTCCACGAGGTGGTAGTAGGATAAGAGAACTAAGGCGTACGGACGGGGTACGGCAACAAACGAAGAGAATACGAAGCAAAATCAAAATCTATAAAGAAATTTAAACTTAAAATTTAATTAATTATTAAATTTTAAAAAATTTCTTTTAAAATCACACGAATTTGTTTCCCATAGGTTTCTTATTCCAATTCCATTTGGTAAGTGTAAAATTAAAGTAAATTCTCATTCGAATATACAGCAAACTTTTATATTTCAGCATGTGACGAAGAAACGTGGAAAGGGAAGCGTGCCCAAGAGAGAGGAGATAGGCGGGGAATAAGAACTATGGGAAACGCGTACGGACGGGGTACGGCAACAATGTAAGGTAAATAGGTGTATTTAAGAAAGCACTAAAATAAATAATAACAAAGGCTTAAGAATAGAAACAATGAAGGTATAAATGCAAGCTGAGAAAGCGAAGAATCTAAAATAAAGCAATGGAATAGTGAGAGGAGAACTAAATTAAGTTCTTAAGATCCTATGGGATTTTAAGGCAAGAGTAGGCCCAATAAATATAAACTTTTGGCATGTCTCCGGTGGAATATTACATTTAGGACAATTAAATATTTTGGACATAATATTTTGTTTATAATCCAGATAATCCAGAAGATCAATTAAAGATCAACTATTATTTAAGAAACAAGCTAAAAATGGGATCAGAAGTGACAGAAGGAAAGGAAGCTTCGTACCGGAGATCTAACCCGAGAAACTCAACTAAAGGAACTAAGAAACGGTCACGGATCGGGTACCTTCTACAAAAATATCAAAGGAGCAGCAAGGGAATAGACTTTAAAAGCTTCGAACCTGTAGACAAATCCCAGTAAAACGGGTAAGGCAACCAAGAAACGGGTACCGCATAAAAGAATAAACGGGCAACAACAAAGAGAGAAGAGCACAAAACTATGAAACTAAGAGGGCATACCATATTTCCTCGATGGTTATGAGGACCTTTACACTAGAATAGTTTCTTAGAACCCTTATTCTCATTCCATTTGGTAATGATATACAATTATTTTGTTAACCGCGAATACACAGTAGATTTTTTTTATTTTACAGCATGTAAAGAAGAAACGTGGAAATGGAAGCGTGCCCAAGAGAGAGGAGGTGGGCGGGGAGTGAGCTACTCGATAGCAAGGGAAATTACCTGGTAATACGCTAGAGAATAAGGATTTTAAGAAACGCGTACGGACACGGGGTACGGATACAAGAAGGCGATGAAGGTAATGACATATATTCAAAAGGAGAATTATGATTCAACAATATGAGATCAAAAACAAAAAGAATAACAAAAGCTTAAACACATAACTTTATAAATTATATAAAATTTATAAATAAAACTTATAAATTTATATATATATATATAATAGCAATATGCTTAATGATTTCATTTAGTTTTAAACCAATTTCATCATCGCTTTAGAGTTTGACTTTGCTTGCGAATTATGAAAGTTATTTTTAGGCCAAAAAATGTTTGTGACTTTTACTTTATAACTGACATTGACATTCAGCTGGACAGGCATGGTCTTGACTTGTCTTTTAGCTCACGTGCCGTTGTCGCATTTGTCAGCTCAGGTATATACATACACACATAGAATTGTTGATAGCATGGCGTATACGTAATGTGAACAACTTTTGCTACGCAACGCCATACAGCCATACAGCCATTCAGTCATACAGCCATCCTGTCAACTACTCAACCTTTGCGAACGCACAAAATTTGTCTTGGCTTAGGCATTTCAATTGCAAATTAGCCTCTGTTCCCGCCCATTCTACTGTTTTTTTTTTTCTTATTCCTCATTCTTCTTCTGTGTTTTGTTTTGTTGTTCTTGTCTGTTTGTTGTTGCCTCGCCTATGCTACAGTTTTGCTCGACTGCTTCTTGTTCAACTATGTACGAATATGCTGTAGCTCGACCACATTCACAGTGTACATTTCGCTTTTTGTGGCAATTTGAATGATTTATGTTGATTGCGTATAATTGCATGTTGTGTCGCTTTCATTCCCCCCCCGTCCCCCTCAAACTTGACAACCCACCAACACCGCCAACCCCGCTCCTCATACAAATCTTACTTCATTCTATAGTCTCAGGTGCGCCCGACTCTTTGCCCTAGAGGGCACGAACATTCAGTCCTAACCTCAGACATTTTGCGGCGCATTGTTGCCGCTACCGTCGCCACTTTTATGACGCGCCATCTGTCAACAGCTTGTTGTGACAATGTCTGGGCAAGAGTGGGTCGCATGTGGGTGGCATTTCGGTGGCATGTGGGTGGCATTTCGGCTATACGGTGTTACAAGGTGGTTTATTGTGGGGCTTGGCTAGGGCTAGACATTGCCCTGCTTATCTAATTATGTGCCCAAAAGCACGCAACACAAAAATGCCACATCCCCTTTGGCAGGCAGCGGCACCAGCCCGCCGCTACAGTCCACAAGCTGCACCCTAATGCTAAAGTTGTCTTTTGCGGCACGACGCTTCATTTTTTTTATTTTTATTTTCTATGTAGGTTTTTTTTGTTATTTTTTTGTTCAACCAGGCAAATGGCTGCGCTTTAGATGGGATAGGAACAATAAGGAGATGGAGTCAATCCTGATGAGCTGGAGGTCTAATGGCGGGGCGCGCGCGCATTTATTTCCCTTGTAAACGAGCGCAATTTGCAATTTGAACGCGTCCATTTGGCGGTGCCATGTGCCACGTGCCCCGTGCCACAAACGGTTTTGCTTCTGTTCTGTTTCTGGCTGCTGGTCTTCTTAGTTCTGCCTCTGCGCCTGCTGCTCCTTATTCCCCCCCCCCCCCCCCCCCTCATCCATTCACAGTTGATAGTCATTTGCAATTGAATATTTATTTTCGCCTGCTTTGCCTTTGCTTTGCCACTGGGCGTGCCATCAACTTAAAGTTATTACGCATAGGCAATGCCGCCAACCTTTTGCCTGCTACCAAAAAAAAGAAAAGAAAAAAACCCAAAAAAAATAAGACCAACCAAATTCACACTTTGCTAATCAGGTCATACGAAAAATAGTGTGACCAACTGCACACAAGCCACAATTCAATACTTAAATGAGAACAAAGTGCAATTCCAGTTAATCAGAATCACACAAAGTTAATTTAATTTCGGTTGATCACTTAAAATATTTCCTTTTAAGCAATTATAAGTACACTATATATACCGCTTATATGCACAACCTATAATGCAGAATTTTTTTTTGCATATATTCGATATTTCCTTTTAAAAATAAGCCACAGGTTTTATATTTTGTCAGCTATTAATAAAAAAAAAAAAAAAACAGAATATTAAACAGAAAATAAAATGAAATGAAAAATTTTAATATTGTTGTCCTACAGCCTATAATTTGCTTAAAACCGATTAAATTTATATGAACTGATTCCAGATGAACGATTTTTTATTTGTATATAAACAATATTTTCTTATATGCATTTATGAAGCTAAATTTACTTCTAAGTAGTTTAATGATGTTTAAAAAGAACATAATTTTGCATTTAAGCAATATTTTCATATTTGAAGTGCATCATATAACCGATATATACTGTATAATAATATAATATATATGTATATATATTTTAAAATGAATTTTTAATTTATGTTTCATAAATAAATTTGCGATATTTATAAAACAAAATTAAATTAATATAAATTCAATTCTTTTTAATTTTTTCATTAGTCATTTTTTTCAACGTTTTTATTAAATTTATGCTTTTCATTTAATTTTATTTTAATATTATTTTTTCACTATTTTTTCTTTGTTTTATTTTTCTTTATTTATTAAAAATATACATTTAATTTTTTCTTTTTTTTTATTTAATGTTGCTTAATTTTTATTTAAATTTATAATTTTATTATTTATTTAATTTTAATATTTTTTTTATATATTTATTTCATTAATTTATTTAATTAATATTTTACTGTAATAATATAATTGTATTTATTATTATTATTATTAATTTTTATTTATTCTTTTTTATGTTAAAGTTTTATGAAAAAGATTATTTTAATAGGATAATTTTTTAATTATTGTTTGTATACATTTATTATTTCTTTTACAGTGTTTGCTATAATTATTTCTTTTATAATTTATTTTTCAAAAATAGAAATAAATTAAAATTTAAATAGATGAAAACTCAAAAATTTCTTCTGTGTTTGAGCTAAGACTCAATTGAAGTAAGATAGTTGTAGAATCGTATAAAGTTTCGACAATTAATTAGAATCGTAAGAGAATAGAAAAAAAATTAAAATATTGCCTTAAAAAACGAAAAACAAAAAAAATAAATATATTCCATATTATAGTAAGTATGTTTTCTTATAGTCTTAAGTACTCAATTATAAGAATGAAATCTCATTAGTCGAGTTGATATGAATTTTGTGTTGGTTTCATTATTGTATTCGCATGCTGGTCACACTGTATGCAAGCGCATCAAGCGCAGAAGGCAGATTAGAAATGACAGCAGAATGCAAAAAGCAATGAAGAGAGATGGATATAAAACGATGAAAAGAGTGATAGATGGTGCGAGTGAGAAGGAGAGTGAGTGGGGAGGAGATGAGAGATGGAATGAAAGAGAAACGCCAGCTAATAAAATGAACTTTATGCGCGAACGTGCGTGGACTTCAAACAGCAAAAGCAACTGTAATATATACATATAAATATGTATATATACATGTATATATATATATATATATGTGAATACAGTGCGAAACCTATTGCCCATTTCTTTTTATCCCTAAATATTCGTGTATGCTCTATCTCTTTCACACTAACGATAAGTATGTTGTTTTATTTGCAACACGCTCAGTTTCAGTTACAGTTTCAGTTGCCTAATTATAATTTTGCAATTCTGCTGGCGCATGCAAAAATCATGAGAAAAAGACAAAAGACTAAGAGAAAAAGAGCGAGAGAGAGAGGTAGAGATATAGAGAGAGAGAGAGAGAGAAAGAAAGACGAATAGCAACAAGCATTGCACAACATCATGGTATCACCATGTGCCTTACTGCTTATGTTCTTCATACCCATTTCCCCCCGCCACAATCCCTGTTATCCAGAGCATTTGCCATTACTGACGCTGATGTAAACATAAAACATGACAACTTCCGGATGCTTCTCTGGATCTGGTACCAGTTGGTGAGGCCTTCTTTGGGTTGGAGTTCTGGTTTGGGTATGGGCTTGGGTTATGTAGTTTGGCTGAACGTCAACGTTAAGCGTTTTATGGCCAAAATGTGCGTTTCATTTGAGCTGCTGTTGATGCTGTTGGTGCTGCTGTTGCTGTTGCTTATGTCCCGCTTTTGGCCACCCCGTTGCGCTCATTTTGAGCTGATTCGCAGAACTTCCGTTTTTGTTGCCGCTTTTCTGCAAATGTTGCAAATCTTTGCGAAAAACTTGTCGTAAAAATATTTTCATCTGGCGGTAGCAAGTAGCAAACTGGGAAATAAAAACACAAGTCAAAGGAGACAAAGAGACTGAAAGGGGAGAGAGAGAGACAACGGACTGTATGGCTGGCTAATGCCAAGGATGAGGTATGGCAGGGAAGGGCTGGCTCTTGGATGCTTGAGTAGCATCACCGAATGAAGCAATGAAAACTGGCAATAAACAAATGGCACAGCACAACGGAAGTTAAAGCGAAGCGCACAAAATGGCGGCCATCGCACCGGAAGACAAAGACATCAGACGCCATCCCGCTGCTGCCACATTTCCTGCAATCTTCACTACGCTTCTTCCCATTCTATCTGTTTGTTTTGCTCTTTAAATATCATATATATATAGAGTATATATTGCGTTTATATATATATATATGTAATATATATATATATATATAGAGAGAGAGCCAGTTGTATCTACCTCTCACACTTTTGTGGCGAATTTATGAAGCATAAGCTGCATAAACATTAAGATTACATAAGCGTCAGGCTTGAAATCCTTACAGGAGAGAACCAGCGACGCTTGCAACATTTTAAGTGTCGATAATTTTTGGTGCGGGCATAACATCATACGGGGCGTGGCATAAGCCAACATATACAACGCCGCGCGTATCCCCTTCCCCCCCTCTCCCCTTACAACATACCCACAAGCTCTTCACACAAATGCTCATGCATATGCATAAGCTATGCAAAACGACAAACACTCAACAAGAGAAAGACACAACGAGAAAGAGTAGGAGATAAAGAGGACAAAAAAATGAAGAAAGAGCAAGAGCAAGAGCACAAAGATAGCGAGTAAAACGTTGCGATAAGGCAAAGCATTTAAAATTGCAGGGCACAAAATTTGCATTTTTCGGTGGCAAGAAAATTAAGCAAATGTAAATTTTTGTCATTCATAACAATAGAGAAAACAAGGGAGTACCTCGAATATAAAGGAATACCCCGATAATTTAATCGGATTGATAAAAGTAGATGCAAAGTAGAACACAAATGAAATGGAACAATCTTAAGAGCTGGGAAGTCAGCAGATGCCTAAAAGTATCTACAAATCAGTTGCATTGTCTTCAATTATTCATATATTTACATCTTACCGTTTGAAATGAAATGGAATGAAACACTTACATAACTCAAAATTCAAGGAAGAGTCAAAAATTGTTTAAAAAAAGTTGATACATATTGTAGAAGCATACGGGAATGCAATGGAATAGAACATATCATAAACATAAATTGCAGAAAATTATATGGAATAGAAGAAGATTTGGATCTAAGAGTATCACACATATTTTCGTTCGGCTGTGTAGAGAAATATATTGAACTGATGGAATGGAACAGTTATACATATTAAAAATGAAGAGAAAAATAATACAGTTAACAATTGAGAAGTGTAAAAAGCAGAGCTCTATCTGAAACTTAAAATAGTATAATTGGAATGAAATGGAATGGAACACTTTTCACAGCTAAAAACTACACAAGTCTAGCAATAAAGAATTTGAAAATGTTAATAGTCAAACTTAAATACTAAGTAATTTCTTTATATAAATTCAATGGTGTAGCATTGGAACAAAAGGAAATGGAACAAGCATTAAGGTGGAACACATATGCATATATGTGTATATGCCTTTAATATTGCGATTACAATTTTAGTGACAGCATATTCATAATGTTGTTGGATATATAGAAACAAAATGATATGGAACAGACATAACAAGACTTAAAAGCTTCATGAATACAAATAATACAAAGCTGTATAGCTATGACTAAGTGGGTAGCAATAATTTCAAGCTTTATATTGGAATGAAACACTCTTCCAGCTTTACAGGTGAATTCTAAATCAATTTAAAGATAAATAAAATGTATTGTCATAACAATAAACATTTGAGAAGTAAATTGAATCACTTGAACATTATTTTGAATCCATTGAATTATGAAGTTAAAGATGATGGAATCTAACGAATACCCTGTTAATATTTATATATGGAGCTTTCCTTGCGGAATTTTTTATTTTAGAAACATTTTTAGTTAAATTTTTCTCTCAACTTTCATATAGAAATATTTGAATTATTTTAGTTGGAATTGTGAATAAGTGAAATGCCTTAAGATCCTTTGCGGGTATCCTTCTATATTTTTTTTGTGTTTTTTTTTTTGTGTTTTTGTTTTGGTTAGTAAATGTATTGTGGATATCTTAATTTGGATAAAGAATCTAACAAATTTATGGCATTACGAGCATTTTTAATGGGGTCACAGAGAACACAACAGAATAGAAGAGAATAGAATAGAACAGAACAGAATAGAACTAACGTTGAACATATTCAGTTATTTTGGGAATGGATATGAGAAACGGAAGAAATCAGCTAAAATGAAATAACAAAAGCAAAGCAACAGTGCTCGAAATTAGAAGCTATGCAAGGGCTTCACTAGGATTGTACCGAATGCCAAGTAGCAGGAGTAAACCAGGAGAAGCAGCGGTAGTAGCGGTAGTAGCGGTAACCAGGCAATGCTCCTAGCTCCTAGCTTGTAGCTCCTACGTGATTTGTTTGCCAAATTGTGGCAAATGTGTGTGGCGCATTCTCTATGGCTCTGGCTTTGTGTATCTCCTAAAGCTATGTGGGTGTTTAGGTTAGTATTTGTATATGTGTATGTTTGTTTGTGTGTATGTGTGTGTGTGTGTGTGTGTGTGTGTGTGTGTGTGTGTATGTGTCAGCAACAACTCAATTAGCGGCATACACATATATACACAGTGAACGCATTCCCCAAAGCAGCTCGAGGTTACTTCCCTCTTCCCTCTTTCCACTTGCCGCATCCCTCTTCACAACCGCATTTGGTTTATTGAGTTTGCATGACCCTAATTTAAAGATGATTTAAAATTCCCGCAGCGAAATTAACCAAACGTCCGATCAGCTCTGGACACGCAGTCACAGTCAGAATCGGAATCGGAATCGGAATCGGAATTGGAATCGGACTTGGATTCCGATTTGAACACTCGAGCTAGAGAGCTATAGAGTCAATGGCACTGCCACCTTCTGGCCATGTACTGACTACCAGCCAGCCAGCCTGACTGCCTGCTTGGGTTGTACTGTGCGGGGGATTTATTGTTTTGTACGATGGCTCGCTAATGCGGCGCATTTATCATGCAGCTGGCGACGTGTTGGCAAACGGCAAGGCAAAAGCAAAGGCAAAAGCAACGGCAGTAGCAAACGGCAGCAGCAACGGCAACAGCAACCGGAGCGCTAATGGTCGACACTTGGACCAACATAAATTATGTTTAATCAGCAGCAGCAACAACAACAACAACAACAACAACAGCAACAACAATTATAATAGACATCAGCTGTAAATCCTTTAATCGAAACTATAAGCGTTTACAGCAGCTTCAAGCGCTCCAACAAAATGCATTCATCAGCAATGAGCACATTAGCAGCAGCTGCCACCAACAGATACAAAATGTATACACTCGGTCAATTTTATGATGTTTTTATATACAACAACTATACATATATACATACTATAAACATACATACGTACTTATATTATATGGCAGAATAACGTGTTTATCCCTACAAAATTGACTTCTATATGAATATATATGTATATATAGCTATATAAGCTGCTTAGGTTTAGCCTGTGAATAAAGAGATTTGTTGTAGGTGATTCGATTTAAGCAGTAGATAATCTAAGATGTATGTCTAGTATATAATTTCTATAGTGTACAATTCCTGGAATGGTCAAAAGCCTGCATTGATTCTGGCTATAAGCTCGGACCATGTTCCATGTACCTTAAGAGCTCTTGTGGGTGTTCAGAGTGAAGTGTTAAGCTGTAATAAGGTTTGGTATATATGAGAAAACACACACACATATGCACATAACAATCTTGAACTTGTAATAGATATAACAAGTAAGAAAGTTGTAGTAGGGTGTACCCGACTACAAAAAGCCCTATGCCTACATAGACCTACACACACATATACACACTTCTATACGCACTCTAAGCTATTGAGCGCGACGAGGCAGTGATAGAGAGAGAGAGAGAGAGAGAGAGAGAGAGAAGAGATAAAAGAAAATAGGAAACCATTCTTTAAAATTTAAATTCCTTCGAATCAAAAATCAAAGAAGAAAATTATTGATTTCATTTTTGCAATCCTTCAATTTAAACTACCTTCAATTCTCTACACACAAAACATATCACAGAATATATATGAGAATACATTTTGATGATAGATCCAATAGATAAGTAGGCTGCTTAATATATAAATCAGAATATATAATAGTAGGCTATGAAAATGGTTTGTCAAGGTATAGTTAGAACCTGAAAATAATTTCTCATTCGTCTCCGAGCGTTGCTCGGAGCAGTACACATTTAAAGAACACATTCCTAAAATTATAAATTTCGAAAAAGTCTAAGAATTTCTTGCAGGATGAACACAAGAGATCGATAGAAAGGAAGGCGAAATCGGAAAGGGAAAATACCATTTTCCCCCCCGATGGTTATGACGTTATAAATTTTTTATAATGTCGTTTTAAATTTACACTATTTGGTCCTTAGTTCTCTTATTCCAATTCCATGAGGTGGTAGTAGGATAAGAGAACTAAGGCGTACGGACGGGGTACGGCAACAAACGAAGAGAATACGCAGCGACTAACAACAACTATAAAGAAATTTAAATTTAAAATTTAATTAATTATTAAATTTTATAAAATTTCTTTTAAAATCTACACGAATTTGTTTCCCATAGGTTTCTTATTCCAATTCCATTTGGTAAGTGTTAAATTAAATTAAATTCTCATTCGAATATACAGCAAACTTTTATATTTCAGCATGTGAAGAAGAAGCGTGCCCAAGAGAGGAGATGGGCGGGGAATAAGAACTATGGGAAACGCGTACGGACGGGGTACGGCAACAATGTAAGGTAAATAGGTGTATTTAAGAAAGCACTAAAAAAATAATAATAACAAAGACCTAAAAACACAACTTTATAAATTTTACAAATCGAAGAGTAAAATTTGACAGTTACATCAAACAAAAGCTAAGCTAAAAAGCTAAGAATCTAAATTAAAGCCAATAATCCTAAGATAAAGGCAAAAGTAATAGTGAGAGGAGAAAAAAATTAAGATCTATAAGCCCTATGGGGGTTTTAAGGCAAGAGTAGGCCCAATAAATGTAAACTTTCGGCATGTCTCCGGTGGAATATATATAACTTTAAGGACAAATTAAGTGGTACGAAATGATCACTGCGCATAGGTAACAAACCAAGAAGAAGCTAATCAACCAAAGAGAAAGGAATTGTAATATTCTTAGCCATTTGTTTTTAACCAAGGCAAATGGCAAGGACTAAAATGTAGAACATGAAGATCAAATAAAATGATAAATTATTATAATTATTATTATTATTATTATTATATTATTATATTATTATTATTTATTTAGGGCTAGTTTATTCCAAAAGGAAGTAGAGAAATGTAGAAACTAATAATTACTTGATGGATTTGAATCCTTTACTTTGGATGTCAGTTGGAACGGGAATACTTAAATAGATTATACTTATAGCTCTTCTAATCTCTGATAAACAGGAGTTTATACAGACAGACGGAACTACAAGGCAGGATCAACTCGTCCTGATCAAGAATATATATACTTTATTTCTATTACACATTTTTCAATTATGCACATTCCCATTAGCTTCCTTTTCCTTTTTTTTTAAAAGGCAAAGGAGCTAAAAAAAAAAGCTGAATAAGGAAAATAAAAAAATTTACGTAAATCAGTGAGCAGAATGAAATGGGAGAGGGTGGGTTGGGGTTGGGGCTGGGGCTGATCATATGCTTAAGGAAAGTAACTTTTTTTGTAGCTATAGCTACATTTGTTATAAGCAAAGCTTTGCTTAAAAGCAGCTTTATTTATATTTATATAATTATAGTACAAATCGGTTAGCTATACGCCAAATAAATTGATTTGCCTACTAGCCAAATGATTTCTTCTGGCCACATCAATGCTTAATATAAAAACAAGTAAGAAGTCTGTAGTCGAGTGTACCCGACTACGAGCGCGCCTTTGCCTACATATACAGCTATACACACAGTTCTGCACGTACTTAGCCATTGCTCCTTTTAGCTGCCCGCGCTCTATAGCGCGGTGCCTAATGTTGTATAACTTGCGTGTTTATTGGTTAATCTTAACGAAATTTTCAACGTAGATCAGGAATGGTTATTAGTACGTGTGCAAAAAAGAATTTTGATGGGTTGAAAATTGTGTCTTATAATCTATTTTTTCGATTTGCGGGGGTCAGGGGAGGAAATTCGAAAAACTAAAACAAACTTGTATAGCGTACCAATATAGCAAATCCATATTCCAAATTTCGTTGCTCTAGCTCTTATTTTGTGCGCACTACTATACCCACTGGGCCCAATAACGCCACTTATGATAATGTATAACTTCCGAGTTTTTTGATCAATCTTACCCAGAATCACATCATCGATCAAGAATGGCCTAGTTATGATGTGTGCCAAAAATAAATTTGTTCCGTTGAAAATTGTGCTTCATAATCGATTTTTTCGAATCGCGGTGGTCAGGGTAGGAAATTTTTAAATCAAAAACAAACTTGTATAGCGTACGAAAATGATAAATCTTGGTTTAAATTTTGGTTGCTCTAGCTCTTATAGTCTCTGAGAAACAGGCGTTCATACGGACGGACGGACGGACAGACAGACGAACAGGGCTAGATCAACTCGTCTTGTCGTCCTGATTCAGAATATATACTCTTTATGGGGTCTCCGATGATTATTTCTATGTGTTACATACTTTTCGATTTTGCACATTTCCAATAGCTCCGCTTTGCTTCTTTTTTACAAAAGGGCAAAGGGGCTTATAGTACACATTTAAACACACACACACACACACACACATATATATATATATATATATATATATATATATATATATATATATATAATTATATATATATAAAAACTACAGTTGTAAATTGATATATTATTGTTATCGATTAAGTACACTTGGGCAGTGCAAGTATTGTAATCGAAATTATTTCAATGTACAAATTTTGTTTTCTTTCCATGATGCAAGAAATGTTGCATGAATTTTTGTAAACATGCAAGAATGGAGGCTTTATTTTATATATATTTACAGGGTGGCCCATCTAGCGTTTGCGTTTTGAACTATCGATAATTTTGACTTTGACATTTCGAATGTCATTGTCAATGTCTCAGATATTTAGTAGAAGGTTTGCGGTTTACAAAATGGTTAAAAAAAAAAATTTTGAAAAATATATACTCGTTGTTTTTTTATAGCGATTCTAAAGCGGAAATCTTTCGTGGGCCACCCTATATATAACCTTATCCCCTATTTTTATGGACTATGTTTGAATGAAGAAAAATGCAAATAAGTTTCTTTTAATTTAATCAAATTAATTGAAAATTTAATGTAATTTAATTTTTTTTTTAGGTTGAACAAAAAACTTGGGAAAATAAAAAACTTTTGATCTTTTGACACAAAGTTCAAAATGTAAATTACAAACTAAACGCCAAGTTTAGACAATTTTGCACAGGTTTTCATTACATTTATAGGCTAGTTGAGGGGCAAGGCTGATGTCAAATGTCAAATGTCAACTTCAGTTGTTGCTTTTGTGCGAAGCTAAAAAGCCATAGCGTAACTTTTTGTATGTCTTATTGATCGGCATTTACTGAATAGCACTTCTTTTCTTGCACATCAGTTGCTTCCTCTTTCGAAAACCTCTTGGAAAACCCTTCAAACTCTCCGCCAAGCCCAACTCTTAATTCCCGCCTGTCATCGTATCATGTCAATCAAAAGCAGAGCGTAGCACTTTGGTCTAACTAAAGACGTCGACATGAAGTGGATGGTAATGGTTCAAACGGGGTACATGTTGCTCTGGTATATGGGGGAATGGGGAAAGACATTTAACTAAGCTGGCAACGAAATGGTGAACCAAGTGACGGACCAACCGCCAAACCTCCTCCAACTCTTAACCCACTGCCAGTCATGGGTTGAGCTTCAACTGAACTAAATACGTGTTGTGGCACAGTTGTGCGTGTGTGCGTGCGTGTGTTCGAGTGTGTGTATGTGTGTATGTGTGCTGACAGGCAATCTGCTTTGGTAAGCAGAGAAATAACGGTACTTGGCCATTTAACGAACTGTCTAGCCAAAGTGTTTGGCTTTCAAGCGTTTGCCGCAAAGTATGCAACACTTTTGCACTTGCAGCAATTCGCTAAAAAAATAGACAAGAAATAAGAGCAAGAAAAATTGCATTTTGTTTTTTTGTGGGTGTGGTAGATTGCATGCAACATTTAAGCAATAACATGAGACAAAACGAAATATATATTTCGAATAACAAAACTCAACAGCTTTGAAAAGAGTTTGAGCTTAAGTCCTTAAGTGAGCTTTAACTTAAACTTGCAGCATTCAAAAGCTTTTCAAACTCTAACACTTACAACCGGAAAATTAAATGAATTTCAATGTTTGTTCTGCAATAACTTACATTTGTTTCGTTTAATTAAACTTATCTTATTTATTTTTTTATTAAGTAAAAGCATAGCGTGCAGCTCTTATTTCGGTAACAATTTTATACGCTCAATTTATTTTATAAGAAAAGAAAACATTAAATGTGAATTAGTACCAATAATATGTAATGCTAATATGTTTAGTTATCTATTTAAATATTCCCTAAATAAATAATAAATAAATTTTATAATAATTTATCATTTTATTTGATCTCCATGTTCTACATTTTCGTCCTTGCCATTTGCCTTGGTTAAAAACAAATGGCTAAGAATATTACAATTCCTTAGTCGTGATTTGGTTCTCTTTGGTTGATTAGCTTCTTCTTGGTTTGTTACCTATGCGCAGTGATCATTTCGTACCACTTAATTTGTCCTTAAAGTTATATATATTCCACCGGAGACATGCCGAAAGTTTACATTTATTGGGCCTACTCTTGCCCTAAAACCCCATAGGGTTTTAGGATCTTAATTTTTTTCTCCTCTCACTATAACTTTTGCCTTTATCTTAGGATTATTGGCTTTAATTTAGATTCTTAGCTTTCTTAGCTTAGCTTTTGTTTGATTGATGTAACTGTCAAATTTTACTCTTCGATTTGTAAAATTTATAAAGTTGTGTTTTTAGGTCTTTGTTATTATTATTTTTTTAGTGCTTCCTTAAATACACCTATTTACCTTACATTGTTGCCGTACCCCGTCCGTACGCGTTTCCCATAGTTCTTATTCCCCGCCCATCTCCTCTTTCTTCCATTTCCACGTTTCTTCTTCACATGCTGAAATATAAAAGTTTGCTGTATATTCGAATGAGAATTTACTTTAATTTTACACTTACCAAATGGAATTGGAATAAGAAACCTATGGGAAACAAATTCGTGTAGATTTTAAAAGAAATTTTTTAAAATTTAATAATTAATTAAATTTTAAATTTAAATTTCTTTATAGTTGTTGTTAGTCGCTGCGTATTCTCTTCGTTTGTTGCCGTACCCCGTCCGTACGCCTTAGTTCTCTTATCCTACTACCACCTCATGGAATTGGAATAAGAGAACTAAGGACCAAATAGTGTAAATTTAAAACGACATTATAAAAAATTTATAACGTCATAACCATCGGGGGGGAAAATGGTATTTTCCCTTTCCGATTTCGCCTTCCTTTCTATCGACTTCTTGTGTTCATCCTGCAAGAAATTCTTAGACTTTTTCGAGATTTATTATTTTTGGAATGTGTTCTTTTAAATGTGTACTGCTCCGAGCAACGCTCGGAGACGAATGAGAAATTATTTTCACGTTCTAACTATACCTTGACAAACCATTTTCATAGCCTACTATTATATATTCTGATTTATATATTAAGCAGCCTACTTATCTATTGGATCTATCATCAAAATGTATTCTCATATATATATATACATATATATTCTGTGATATGTTTTGTGTGTAGAGAATTGAAGGTAGTTTAAATTGAAGGATTGCAAAAATGAAATCAATAATTTTCTTCTTTGATTTTTGATTCGAAGAAATTTAAATTTTAATTTTTGCTATATTGGTACGCTATACAAGTTTGTTTTGGTTTTTTGAATTTCCTCCCCTGACCCCCGCAAATCGAAAAAATAGATTATAAGACACAATTTTCAACCCATCAAAATTCTTTTTTGCACACGTACTAATAACCATTCCTGATCTACGTTGAAAATTTCGTTAAGATTAACCAATAAACACGCAAGTTATACAACATTAGGCACCGCGCTATAGAGCGCGGGCAGCTAAAAGGAGCAATGGCTAAGTACGTGCAGAACTGTGTGTATAGCTGTATATGTAGGCAAAGGCGCGCTCGTAGTCGGGTACACTCGACTACAGACTTCTTACTTGTTTTTATATTAAGCATTGATGTGGCCAGAAGAAATCATTTGGCTAGTAGGCAAATCAATTTATTTGGCGTATAGCTAACCGATTTGTACTATAATTATATAAATATAAATAAAGCTGCTTTTAAGCAAAGCTTTGCTTATAACAAATGTAGCTATAGCTACAAAAAAAGTTACTTTCCTTAAGAAGTAGTTCCGTCTGTCTGTATAAACTCCTGTTTATCAGAGATTAGAAGAGCTATAAGTATAATCTATTTAAGTATTCCCGTTCCAACTGACATCCAAAGTAAAGGATTCAAATCCATCAAGTAATTATTAGTTTCTACATTTCTCTACTTCCTTTTGGAATAAACTAGCCCTAAATAAATAATAATAATATAATAATATAATAATAATAATAATAATAATAATAATAATTATAATAATTTATCATTTTATTTGATCTTCATGTTCTACATTTTAGTCCTTGCCATTTGCCTTGGTTAAAAACAAATGGCTAAGAATATTACAATTCCTTTCTCTTTGGTTGATTAGCTTCTTCTTGGTTTGTTACCTATGCGCAGTGATCATTTCGTACCACTTAATTTGTCCTTAAAGTTATATATATTCCACCGGAGACATGCCGAAAGTTTACATTTATTGGGCCTACTCTTGCCTTAAAACCCCCATAGGGCTTATAGATCTTAATTTTTTTCTCCTCTCACTATTACTTTTGCCTTTATCTTAGGATTATTGGCTTTAATTTAGATTTTTCACTTTTTTAGTTTGATTGATTGTATTCTATTTGTAAGAATAAAATTTGTTTTTTAAGCTTTTGTTATCCTTTTTTTGTGATTTCTTGAATACACCTATTTACCTTGCATTGTTGCCGTACCCCGTCCGTACGCGTTTCCCATAGTTCTTATTCCCCCGCCCATCTTCACATGCTGAAATATAAAAGTTTGCTGTATATTCGAATGAGAATTTACTTTAATTTTACACTTACCAAATGGAATTGGAATAAGAAACCTATGGGAAACAAATTCGTGTAGATTTTAAAAGAAATTTTTTAAATATTAATAATTAATTAAATTTTAAGTTTAAATTTCTTTATAGCTTTTGATTGTCGCTGCGTATTCTCTTCGTTTGTTGCCGTACCCCGTCCGTACACGTTTCTTAGTCCTTATTCCCCGCCCATCTCCTCTCTCTTGGGCACGCTTCCATTTCCACGTTTCTTCGTCACATGCTATAAAATAAAAATCTACTGTGCATTCGTGATTAAGAAAATAATTTTACATCATTACCAAATGGAGTGAGAATAAGGGTTCTAAGAAACTTCTAGTGTAAAGGTTCGCATAATCCTTGGGGGGGAAAACGGTATTATGAGCTCTTAGTTTCATAGTTCCCATGATACTTCGATTGTGCCCTTCGTTCTTTGTTGTTGCCCATTTATTCTTGTATGCGTTACCCGTTTCCCGTGTTACTCGGATTCGTCTATCGGCTCGCAGCTTACTAGCAAATAGCTCACCCGATTCTCCTATGTGTTGTACTCATAGGATATTTTTTAATAGCTTATTATTACTATTATTTTTGCTTCTTCTTGTTCCTTTCTTGTAGCCGGTACCCGTCCTTACCCGTCTCTTAGTTCCCTTACTCCTGATTCCTTCTCCGGTAAAAGCTTCTTATTTTGTAGCTTATCTCCCCAGTTTCATTTCCACATCTTCATGTGCCCTAATATAAAAAGTTCTTGTACATTTGATTGCGAAAATAATTTTACACTTATTACCAGAATTATTAGAATTAGAATAAGGGAACTAAGAAACAAATTAGTGTAAATTTAAGAAAACGTTTTTTTTCCCAAATTTTGAGATTTTTAATTTTTTAATAAATGTGTACTACTCCGAACGTTGTTCAGAGCGGAATGAAAATATTTTCTTACCTAATTGCTATACCTAAGGTATTCCTTTTCATAGCCTACTATTATATATAGTTTAATATTCTGATATATCTTATCCTATTGTGGATGACATTTAATGGCAGCCTACTTATCTATATGAAATATTATCTAAAAATATACCAATATCAATTTACATATTCTTGAGATTAATTTTCTGTATATATTTTGTTTGTGTTGAGAATTAAAAGTGATTTAAAATTTTAATTGAAGGATTGAAAAACTAAAATCAAAGATATTCTCCTTGGATTTTTCATACTAAATAATTTCAATTTATAAAATGGATGACTATGAGTATTAATCTATCTGTCTGTCTGTCTATCGTCTGTTAATCTGTCTGAACGTCGCGCACACCAGCTTACTGTGCGTGGGCAAAGGGACTTTTGTAGTTGGGTACACACGACTATAGCTTTCATATTTCATTTATTTAAAGTTAAATTAAAATCAAAGAACTTTACATGCTTTGTGCTTTATCCTATCACTATATGTCTCTCTCTCTCTCTCTCTCTCTCTGTCTTCTTCTCTACTTGTGTGTGGGCTCATACTCTCAACACTCGATATCTGGTAGAATACAATCAGCTTGTCTTCTAGTTGTCCCTCCGGGTCGCTTTCATAGTGCAATTTATGGCAACGCGTTTGGCCTTTTGGCGTTATGCCGGTTTTTGTTTTGGCTTTTGCCAGCGTTATCTTTGCCCAGATTCCCAGCCAGGCTAAAACAGAAATATGAATTCCATACCAATTTTTTCTGTATTTCTTTTTTTTTTTTGTTTGCTTCCGTTGTTGTTGTTGTTTTCTTTTACTTTGCTTTTTCACTGGCAAAAATTCCTGGAATACAACATTATTTATAGCTAGGAGTTTGTGCCAAGTCTAGCAACAAAGGCAATAACAAAGGCAGGAACACACACAGACAATGAGAGTAAGAGGAAAATAGGAATAGCAAGACTAGGAGGAGAAAGAGAGCGATAGAGAGAGGGAAAGTAATAGAGAGAAAGAGAGAGAGAGAGAGAGAGAGAGAGAGAAAGAAAAGCAAATTCAGTATGACAGCTGAGACGATGGGTAGTTGGAACATTTGTTGGCCTCTTGGCTGGATAGGGGACGGGCGGTAGGGGGTAAATGTTGTGTTGGTAACTTTGCTGGACGCTTTTAATTACGGCTGATTTATTTATTGCGCATACGCTCTGTATGCAGGTGCAGCAGCAGCAGGTGAAAGCCGTTGGTAGCAGCTGAAGGCGTTAACTAATTTACAACATAAAAGAGACAGAAAAACACACACCCAGAGAGAAAGAGAGAGAGAGAGCGAGAGAGAGGGAGAGGGAGAGGGAGAGAAAGGCAACATCAGAGGCGATCCAAGGCGATAAATTGTCATTAAAATGGAACAGGCAAAAGTGGCAAAAAGAATCCAATATAACAAACTGGTCAACTATACAAGTGGACAAGTGGACAGGTGGACAAGTGGACAAGTAGACAAATGAACACAAATGGACAAGTGGGTAACCAGGTAACCAGGCAACGAGGCAACAAGGCAACCAAGCAACTGGGCAACTGAACAACTTGTTTGCCTTGTCATTCTACTCAAAATGTAATTAAAAATTTAACTGCCTTCATTCCGAGAGTTGCCCAATCAGTTGATGAAATACAAATGCCACCGCAACATTTTATTTTAATTAACTCTAGCCACAGTCCAAATTTAGCAACTCTGCTGGTTAGCAGCTGACTAAGTGTAGTGATGATATGCATATGCATGATAATGATTATAATAATCATATTGTTCATGGCGACGTCACCAACTAAATACTTAATAAAACAGCTGCATCTGAGTCAACACAAAAGCAACACTCATTACAGCGTAGAGTGTAGAGTGTAGAGCGTAGAGCGTAGAGCGTAACTATTTCAATATGTTATAATGGCCAGTTCTTTGTTTAACATTGTCGCAGCATGAGCTCCACATGCGGCAAACGTACTAGACCGATCAGCAGTGATGTAGCTGAGAAATGTGGACATTATATATTGGATGAGCTATTAACCACTGAAGAACAATATGTGAATGATCTTAATGATGGCATTGAACGTTATAGTCGCATCTTTGAGAATGAAACAATATTGCCAGAAGGTTTAGTTGGACAAAAGCATGTGTTGTTATCGAACGTTGTTGATATTGCTGCATTACATCATGATAAACTATTGCCACTAATGCTTGAGCATCGTCAGGACCTGGAGCAGCTGTTTGAGTGCTGGCATAAGCTTATCGATTGCAATTTCTTTAACTGTTATGTGATCTTTACGGCCAGCCAACGCGCCAGTTTACAGCTCTATGACTCACACGAACTTTATTTTAAGGTAAGCATGACACAAGCCACAACAAACCACCAACCAGCATAACCATCACGAAATTTCTCAGTTCGCTTGAAGCGAAAATAATCTACGATTCAATTTAAATTTAAATAGCAAATTTCTTAAACTTCGCCAGCCAGTAAAGTTGGTTCACATTTTATCGACACAGCGAATTTAAAGCGACGGCGAATTCAGTATATGCTTACATTTGACAGCCAGCTACTAGCTGACCATTTGAGTGAGGCGAATGAATTATTACGCCGCTGTTGCTCTTCAATTTCTTTCAAGGCGACAGCCAAATCAATTGCTATCTCATTCCCACTCTTCGTATGCATTGTCATGTAAAACGATGCAGGTAAAATCAGCTCAATGAAAGCTTAAATAATGCTAGCCTACTCGCACTTTGTTTAAATTATCGTATAAATTTTTAAACTGCAAGCCAACAGCAATGACGTCACTATCAATTTGTGTTGCTTGGTTAATAACTTTTAAATAGTTTTCATAATTTAAAATAGCAAAATAATTTTATCAAAATAGTAACGCAGCTTTTTTTAACATTTAAAATTTGTTTTTAAAGTTTTTTTTTTTTTGATAGTTTTACTAGGGAGTTTTGATTTTTAAGCTGATGGACAATTTGATGTGTAGTCAAAATGTGGCAACTACAAGCTTACACAATATATATATATATATATATATATTATTAATATTATTTAATTTAATTTAATTAGTATATCTAGTTTCAGCGTGGCTATTTTTTTAATACTTTTTTCTAACAGTTACATTTGCTAAATTAGCTAAAAGTTTTTCTTTTTTGTATGAAAAGCGGATAAACTCCATTTTGTTAATGGATACGCTAGGTGATGCAGGGTATGTGGACGTATGTAATGGTTTAGGATTTTATTTTTATTTTATTTTATTTTTTTTTTACAAAAAAGTTGCCTAAAGCTGGCTTAAAAAGATATACAAGAATTCGGTTATTTATCTTTCTTTTACAACTGAAAAAATATTTACACTTTATTTATTTTATGTGCTTAATATTTAAATTTTAAATAAAAAGAAAATAAGCTTAAATATAACGAATAAATAGATATGATGTCGAGATGTTTTTTTTTATATAAGAGAAGAATTTTTATTTAATTGCCTCAACGGAAACTAACGAAAAAACTGAAAATTTTTCACTTGTCGCATAAAATTATATACAATATATATATATATATGATATACCCTATAGATATACCCTATTAATGAATAGAATATAGCTTATAAATTATATTAACTAGATTATAAGAGGATAGTCTATTTTGTTCATATTTGTAGTACTTAATCAGTAATATTGGTCATTAGCAGCGTTCACAAATAACATTGGGTGATCCTTTGGGCATACGCAGCTTTCTATTGAAACCCGTGCAACGTGTCACCAAATATCCGTTACTATTGGACAAATTCATCCAGTCAATATATGAGCAGCATCAGGTAATCTCGAAACAACTGTTTGAGGTGGTCTGCCGACTGGAGAAACGTTTACGTGATCTATTGGAGCGTGCCAATCAATCGGATCAGCTCAATGACATCAAGCACTTGAATGCGGTATGATAATTGTTACAATATTCATCATATATATATATATATATATATACATAATAAGTTTTCGGTACTTTTTTCTTGGTACAGTTTCATCTACTCAACGAATCATGTTTCATTACATTGGGCGAGTTTCCACTGATAGATGGACACTTGCGGCGCAGCTATAATTGCAAATTGTATGCATTCAACACCTGCCTCATTTATACAGAGAAAAAGGGAAGCAAGCAAGTGTTGCGTGGTAAATTCATGCTGCCCGATGTCTGCTTTGTGGCAAAATCCAAATCCTTTGTGCTATGCAACAAGCAGCGTGAATGCGAATTCCTTTGTCAGCCTGCGCTTCAAGACAAATGGGAACGAATTGTGCGTCGATTGCTAAACAATTTCACAGAGTGCCCCCAAATTGATGCAGTTGCAATTGCAGATGCTGCAAAATCAATTCCAGCTGAGGATATGTGCCATACCAAAAGGCGAGGAACACAATCGTTGCGTAATAGTAAGACCATTTGGTATAGTAAAGATTGATTCAATGGAATGAAATCTTTAACTCAGTTTATCTCAATCTCAATGTGCCTTAAATTGTGATATGTTTTAGTTTAAATTCATATATAGATATTGAAATAAGTTCTGAATAAAATGTATAATCCTATAAAAATGGTTAGCTTTCTGATAGCTTTAGTCAGGTATGGGGGGGGGGAGTGGAGAGCGGTGAGGTGAAAGGGAACAAGCAAAGTGCAAATTGAATTTTTAATAAAAATATAATGAAAGAATATTAAAACGATATGTAAATAACGGAATGCCCCGCCGGGCACTGTGATAAACAAAGGGACAAAAATATATATGAAAACAAAGGATAAATGAAAAGCAAAGCAAAAATGCCAATTGACAATAAATAATATTTATTAAGGCAAAGCCGAAGCTTGAATACACTTAAAAACCTGTAATAAATATAGGTAGCAAAATTGAAGCAAATTGGTACAGTTTAACCTAAAATTAAGTACAGTTACTAACAGCTAAGTATATTTAGGTACAGTTGCCACCAGACAAAAGTAGAAAGTATTTGGCATAAAATTGAGATGAAACAATGAAAAGTAACTTCAAGTTGAAAGTTGAAAGTATGAAAATCTGCGGTTTCATTGGGATAATAGAAACTTAGGATTATATTTATATATAAATGTTATATTATACCATATAATTATGTATAATGAAACTGAACAATCTATACAATTCTAAGGAAAACGTTTGCTTATTGTAATCAAATTTAGGCAGAAATTAAAAAATATTTTTAGCTACTTAAGAAAGTGTGTAATAAGTATATAGTAATGTGTTTAAGTATATAGTAATATTATATTTATTATATATATATCATATTATAGAGTTATAAACTATAGTCACATATTGCCACATGTTAAATAAGTGGAAAACTTTTATTAAGTTCTGGTCAACCATTGTTGCAGCGCGCCAAATCTCAATAATTGCGCCCTGGAGCTAAAACGAACACACAACAAATATACACACACACACACACACATACAGACGCATAACTGCCTAATAGGTGTACAGAGAAACAGAAGCATTTAATGGGTTCTATGTGTATGTGTGTATGTGTGTGGCTGTGTTTATCAATCGATGAATTGATTTATGTGCTTGTTTGTCAGTTGACCTGCAACTTGTGCATAAATTTGAAATTGCTGCTGCCACACATTGCTCATACGCAATGTGGTATTCCACTAATATACATGTCCAAACTTTGTCATCAACAACAAGAGCAACAGCAACAGCAACAGCAACAGCAAGAGCAACAGCAACAACGTCGACAACAATAATGACAAGAATAGTATAAAGTCATGTAACATAAGCTAAGAATAGTCTGCACGACCTATAGATATCTATTATTAACATATAAACATGGAAAGAAAATAAAATTTTATATATAAATAGAGCTAAAGAAATTCGCAGTGAAAGTAAGAAAGGAAAGTTAAAAATAAACTAAAAATATATAGCACAAACTAAGATATAAATATATATATATATTCATATTATACAATATTTATTACACACAGAATGTTGCAAGTTGAAAATATTTCAACATAATTCATGCAGTTTTTTTTTTTTTGCTTGTGTTCTTTTCTTTATATACAGGTTACTTTTATAGAGGATGAAGGATATAGCCATAACAGTAACGGTATAAGTAGTAGCAGTAGTAGTAGGTGTATTGGTAGCTTATAGGTAGAAGGTGTAAGGGGGCAAGTGCTGCCTGACATTGCCCTGCAGATTGTTTCGACAAGTTTTCATGTCGCTACCACCAAAAACTTTGCCCGGGCATCTTCATAAATATTTTGGGTTCTTGTCTAACGATACGCAGCGTGTGCTCAACACACACACATACACACACACACACACACACACACACACATACATACATACATACATACATGAAACAGGTGCAATAACAACTACTGTAAACTATAAAGAGTTAACAAATACTCTACCATAAAATACCCTGTAAATAAATCAAATACTTCTAATTCTGTACAGTATAAATTTCTCTATGACAATTCCAAATGGAAATACAACTAATATACCCATTGAGAACAACTAACTACTGGGTATACTAGGTTATGCAAGACTTGAAGTTGCAAAAACAGTTACCTAAGAACAAATAACATACAAGTTCAACTATTTTAAGCGCGTTTAAAAGCCTCAAAACAAATATATTACGTTAAGTATTTAGTTGGCAGTAAAATTTATAACTTCGAGGCTTCGCTGTCAGCAAAATATCAGTTGCAAGTTGCAACAACTTGCTGCAATGCACTTTTAGTGATCAGCATAAAGCTAAAGGTAAAACTCTTGATACAGTTCAAAGAAGGCAGAAGGAAAAAGAGCAGAAAATTTTTATTAAAGTAAAAGGAAAACCTTTTCGTATATAAATTTAAAGTAGTACTAATGTGACCAGAGAGAATAAATAAAAAAAAAGCTTAAATAAAGAATGTATAATCAAGCAAAGTGCTAATAATAATGGAATTTAAGTGACCATGGAGACCATGGAACATCTGATAAAAAATAGAAAAACCGTTGCTGATGAAATTTACTTGCAACATGTGTATAAGCTCTGCGCATACAAAGGTGTATAAGGCTAAAGGATAAGCAGTAGACAGACAGTACGATAAGCAGTAGCAGGTTATTGTTGTTGTTGTTGTTGTTGTTGTTGTTGTTGTTGTTGTTGTTGTTGTTGTTGTTGTTTTGAATGCAGAGCGAAGGCAGGAGTGTCGATTATTAAATGACTCTACTATAGATAGTCCCGCTGTGGAAATCTATGCTCGAAATGCTTTGTGGCATGTTGTTGCAGCAATAACAACACAAAAGGCACAAATAGTCAACGGTTGCAGCATGCAAAAACACACAACAATAGCAATAACAACTGAAAGAAAAACACATGCCTGATGCCATGCTCACAATGAAAATCACACAATTTCCATTTTCATTTCCATTGCGATATCTCGCAGGAATCGAGCATTGTTGTTTCTGTTGCTGTTGCTGTTGCGATTGTTCGCAACCAAATAGCGACTAGCAGCTGACGGTCGAAGTACTAAAGTCAATCCAGCCTTCTCCGTACAACCCTTTTGCTCCATCCTTTCGAACCACCTACACAGTACACATCGTCTGCACCACATCTTACCCCACCCATACACCCACACACACAGACACCCACACACATACACACGTTTCCTGCAGAGCTCTGTGCATGCAACAATTTTAAAACGTGGCGCCTCACTCAAAATAATGATGACTTTCCACTTTTGGTCAATACTTGTGTGTATGTTTATGTTTGTGTTTGTGTAGGTGTGCGTCTATATATGTTTGTTTATGTATATATATATATGTGTGTGTGTGTGTGTATGCACTTCTGTGACACTTGGTGTGTATAGTATATATGCAAACAAGTAAATACTGGCCTTACACTGGTAGCAGCAGGACAACACCAGCACACTCGATGTGCAAAGATCAAGTTATCGATAAGAAAAAATGTTATTCAAAAACGATACAAAAAATGTATAAAATCTATATTTTAACTTACTTTTTCTCGTTTTACGTATAACAGACTTACTTTAAAATGTTTTATGGCATATAGAAACACTGCAAAATAGCATAAATCGATATTTTATCGATATAAATTATTGAAAAACTCAATATATATAAAACATATAGGAAGAAAAATTCATTTTTATATTTTAAAACAATTCTTTTAACACAAAATTTGTTTTCAAAGTAATTTAGCAAGGGCATACTTAACTTTATCGATAACTTATCGATATAAACCAATGTATCGTTGACTTAAGTAAAGCATATCTAAATCAATTTACAAATAAGTAGGAACAATTTATTTTTGGCACTGCAAAATAGATGTTTAAAATTACTCCTATCGATATTTTATCGATTACTTTCCTAAAAACTTAAATGCAATTTCGATAAAATCAGACAAAAAGGATAATCTATATAAAATTTGAAGACAAAGAAAAGAGATTGTAATGGTTACATTCATCATATAACCTAATTAAGCCCTAACGATAATATATCGATATGTATATGCATTCTCTAAAAGAAAAACATATATTTTTTTGGAGGTAAATATATAATGATAGATATACAAGAAATTTCTAATGAATATAGTTCATCACTTAGCCAAATTTAGAACTATCGATAATATATCGATTGGCATAACCGGTTACAAAAAACGTTTTTCCGAAGTTCAATTAAAATACCGATAATAAAAGAAAATTAACTTGCATTCAGCTCATCATATGACTAAATCTAGCACTATGGATTATATATCGATAGCAATAGTGCGTTACTTAAAGATAAATGTAAAGTTTCTTTGGGATTAAAAGCGAAAAAAAATATACAGAGAAAAAGGTTATTTAAGACAACTCTTTTATAATAATAGTTAATCGATAGACAAGCTTCGCATGATGCGTATTACGTAACTGAGTGTGAAGGTATATATATATTTATAGCCAAAGTTTATTTATTGTGTAATCGATAAGTCGATAAGCCATAATTGCAATTAGTTATAAATTATATGCACTTAGCCACTTTTCAAAACGGTTGCCCAACCAACTCGCTAATGATACAACTATGTGTTATAACCAGCGCCCTGTATATACTATATCCTTATACCATCTACTGCTATCTTTCATAACCTATACCTATACCTAACGCAATCCCAATTCTCAACCCCCAACCCACAACTCTCAACCCCCAATCTCTTAGCTTCACTAGGTCCGAGCTAAGCAAGTGTAATGCACAGAACACAACATGCAAAAAGTTACACGCGAGGATGCAAGCAGAAAAACTTGAACAGCATCACTTACACACACGCATAGAAATAGTTAGTTGTCCATAAGCCAACGAACAAGCCACCATGCTTTCTGCATACCACATACACACAAACACACACAGTCTTTCAGCTGTTGCAACAGAACACGGTAGATTTGCCACTTTCAAAACCAGCAACAAAACGCATAAATGTGCACACAAAAGCAGCTCACAGTACACACACACACACATATATATATATTTATATATATAGATATACTAACACGCAAACTAGCACACACACATATAAATATATATATGTATATATACTTACGTTTGTGTGAGTACTTTTGGCCTTGTTTGCACCCGTGGGGCCAACTTCAATTCAAAGCGAACAAACTAATTTCCTATGCAAATTGAATGGCAGTCAAGTGTGCGAAGTTCGAGATACATTTGCCAGAGTGCAGCGCCAAATGCTTTTAAAAACAACACACACACACACACACACACACACACACACACATGTATATATATATAGTGTATGCGTGTGTTGTCTGTGGCCAAAAACTCTGTCAGTTTAAGGCTTAGTCAGGCAACATTTGCCTTCTGCTTCAGCTTGAGCTCCATCTGCTTTCTATGCTGCCTCAGCCTCCGGCTGTGGTACTGGCACTGCCACTGCAACTAACACTAGCACTTGCTCTGGCCAGGATATGCAGCCAAAAAGTGTGCAACAGTAGTAGTAGTTATAGTAGCTTCTACCATTACCCTTGCTGTTATCCTTGTTGTTGCTTTGGTTATATAATTTACTTTTCATTTTAATTACTAAGTGGTTTGTGCAAATTAATTGCCACCCGCACATGAATCCTTATTCATCCATCTACATTCGCATACATACACACACACACACACACACACACACACACACACACACACACACACACACATATATAGATTTATGTATACATAGAGCTTGCATTGCGTATCCTGCAGCCAGTAGCCCACACCTTTATGATTGTTGCTATTGTTGTCCATAAGGACGAATAGAGAGTGCAAATATTTGAGTGCAAATTACAGGAACACGTGCGACTGGGCATAGAAATTTTCATATTTACATAGTCAAAATCAAACAACGCACAACAAATCCAATGTATACCTATATGATATATATCTATATCTAAATATATATCTATATACATATATATATATATATATATATATATATAAACTGTATGGAAATTTTATTGTTATTTTCATGCAAATATAAGAGTAACAACAGTCTGTGAACTAGGTTGCATGCTTCCTTCCATGCTTGGTGTGGCATGTTGCATTTACAAAAAAAAAACAAAAAAAACTGCAATTTGCTGCATTTTGCTTTTTAAAGTATTTTAATAGAATTCAATTTAATATACGTGCTTTGAATTATAATGTAATTTATTGGGACTTATTTAGTTTCTTTTTATCATTCTCTTTGCCTTTGAAAAAAGGTAAAAGGAAACTTTTGAATTTGTTGCAATTCGAGTTAAAAAGCAACAATTTAATATATCTATTTATATTTTTATTTTTATTCTTGTTGTCGATTGATATTGATGGTGCTTGAAGCAGAACAACGACAGAAGAAGAATAAAGACTATAATTTCTAAGATACAAAAGTAGATGGTGCTCGTAGTCGGATACACTCGACTATAGCTTCCTATACTTGTTTATTCTATTTATTTTCTAAATATTTTTATTCAGTTTTTTACAGCAAAATATTTGCAACTTATCTTTAATGATTTATAAGGACATGCTGTATATATCTTTAAATGGTCTCAGATGATTATTATAATATTATTAAAGATAAGATAATGATAGACAAAGAGGACAATAAATAGACAGACAGGCAGATAAATGCTTATAGGAATCAAGAAAATCAAAAAGGGAAAATATTTAATTTTACTTTATTAATCCTTCAATTTAAATTGCTATCAATTCTCCATAAACAAAATATTTTTAGAGAACTTACCCTAAGAATATGTATGTTTATATAGACATATTATTAGACGATAGATCGAAAAAGATAAGTAGGCTGCTTTATATATATTTAACAGAATATATTATAGTAGGCTGTGAAAATGGTTGGTACTGTTGGGATGTAAGAATAATTTTTCATTCGTCTCCGAGCATTGCTCGAGGCAAGACACACCTATTTCAAAATTAAAATTCTTGAAGTTTTTTTAAAATTTATTTTAAAATTTATACTGTATTCATATCTTAGGTCACTTTTTAAATTCTTTTTGGAAATTTTAAAATTATCTGAATTAAATACACAAAATTTTTATATTAAAGCACAAAAAATAATAATCGACGAAATGGGAAAACATAAAGCATGAATCTAATCGGAATAATAGGATTGGAGTAACACGTCGTAAGAGATGGTAGGTGGGGTACCAGGTATAAGGCTGCATGTTATAACGGTATGTTGAATAAAAAAAAAAAAAAAAAAAAAAAAATAAACAAACACTCTTATTAATTTAAGCAGATATGAATAATACGGCACCCATATCTTAAAAGCTAGGCGAATCTAAGACTATAAGCTGATGATCCTGTGGAAACTCTTAAAGCAAGGCAAAAGATACCATTTTCCCTTTAGTTAAAATACAATAATACATAGCTTAAATTTAGGACTTTCCTTAACAAAATTTTATATATTTTATTTTGGTATTACTTGTATTTGTAACTAAAGCAAATGGGATGGACACAGAAAAATAAAAACAAGCCAAAAAATAAAAAAAAATTAAATAAAAATTTTAAGTTAAAAAAAAATTTGTTTTTCTTTTAGTCTGCTTATAATAACACTAAAACCGCGTTGATCGAAATGTTAGTTTGCAATTTTCCAGCCGAAAATGGTTCGTGTCCCAGCTAAAATGTTCTTATATAGTACATATTGCATTTGTCCGAATCGAATGTTATTAAACTTATTCTTGTTAAATTAAAATATTGTTTAGCACTTATTTATTAATTAATTTAGAATATTACGTTTTTATATTAATCGATTAGAATATCGATATATTCCATATAGATAAATAATTTTATAATATAATATAATGTTGCTCAGAAATGTTATCGAACCATAATTATAGTTTTATTGAGAAATGTTTATAATTTAAGTTTATTCGATAACAAATCGATAGCAATACTGTCTGACCTTGAACACTTTGAGTGATTTGTGGTAAAAAAAAATTGAATAATATATATATATATATATATATACTATATATCTCTGTCGATTTATAATAAATTGATTTGGTTGTAGGCAAAATTGAAGTTTTGTTTATGCATTTCGTTTTGTGCTTTGCGTGCGTTGGAATGAAAGATGAAAAAGAAGAATATAATAAAGGTACACACATGCACATACACACACATACATGCACGCACACGCACATGCATACACATTGAAGCGGTTGAACGTGAAGCATATATCATCATGGAGGAACCTCTGGAGGAGCCACTTAAAAATTCCCAACAGATAAGCCGTGGCTGACAAGTAGCGTGATGCGTGGCCGGCGTAAAAATGAAACTCATTCGTCATAAAGGACATGCGACGAGCATGGACATGGGATGTGGCACAGCAGGAGCTGCTCTACATGTGAATACAAGAATTTTTTTTAGAGCGTTCACTGTAGTAGCTAGAGATGTAGTTGGAGTTGTGTGTGAAAGATGTATATATTGCTGGAGTTGGAGTTGGAGTTGAAACTGAAGCTGGAGCTGGAGTTGGACATATACGCACGTGCGTCGACTATAACAAATAATAAAAGAAGAGAGAAACACCGGTGCAAGGATGTATAGCAAGGATCAGGCTATTGTTGTAAAACTACAACTTGTTGTTGTTGTTGCTGTTGTTTTTGTTGCATCTATGGCAGCATTTATGATGCTTTGATATATTGAAGTGGCCAACAGGCAACAAGCCAGCCAGCAGACGAGGCAAATAACAACATAACGCAACGATGCGGCTCGACTCGACGCAGACACTTCCATTTATTCATATATATGTACATATGTATCTGTATATATGTATATATCCTGTAGCCATAAAAGTTGTTACTGGGGTATAATTTAGAACCAGTTTAGAGCTTATTATAGAATTCAATTGTATATTGTAAATATTTATTACAGGGTATCCATGTAGCGAGCAGTTAACTATTAGAAAGAAATTTTTACTTTGCTTGGCGTTGTCATGACAAACAAGAGCCATCAGTTGACAGTCATAAAATCAAACAACATACAAACACACACACACAAACACAGCAGACAGACACAGCTATATCCATATATATGTATATATATATATATGAAACGACGTTGGGTGCTTGGTGTCCTGGATACATTGGGTACAGTTGTCCAGCAACGTTGGGAAACCAGCTGCGTTTGTCGCTTATGAAGCTCAAATATTTTTGCAACAATTTCGCTCGTTTGCTGAGCAAATTTACTTTTAGTTATGCGGCCATTTGCAACAAGAAAGCCAGGAAGAGAGACTGAGAAAACGAGAGAGAGTGAGAGAGGGAAAGAGCAAAAGGAAGAGAAGTAGAGAGGGCGCGTTAGAATGATAGAAAGTTTATAACAAAAACTGCCGCCAGGCGAATTGACAGTTGTCCCGAACAGGAATTGAAACTTGAGTATATCTTTTACTCCACACACACATATATATATATATATATATATATATATATATTTATATGTATAGATATATATTGGCTAGTGGTTGTGTGGCAAGCGCATCTAATTGATTGACAGTATAGTAGGAGAGAGCTTGCCACTCAGGGTATAATTAAAAGCACATTTATTTCAATTTTCCACGCTAAAGTGGCCAACGACCCACTCAGCCAGGCAACCAACCAACCATTCATTCAACCATCCATACAGCCATCCATACAGCCATCCATCCAACCATTCATCCAGCAGCCAGCCAGACAGGCAGACAGTCAACTAGCCAGTCATCCAGATACAGGACAATGTCGCCAGGACAACAAATGAAAAGCTCCTGACAATCTCAAGCGGACTTACCAGGCATAAAGTAATTGATGAACAGTATTCAATATTTAATAATAATTTTACCGAATATTAAATACTCTTTAATATTAATTAATAAGCTTTAAACACTATTCATATAAATATACTTATATAAACGTTTCATTTTATGCTCACTGGCAAGGCCTTAAATCAACTAGGCTCTAGATATATATAAGCCACTTCGGCTATAACCTTAACATATAGTGTACAGCGCTGGCAAATCGAAGTTAATAAGCCAACAGTTTCATTACCAGAACTTAACTAAGAGTCAATTTGGTATAATGACAGACTATACATATATATACATATATATATATATATATATATATATATATATATATATATATATATATATTATATGCTTTGTGTAAAGTGATTGGTTTTCAAAGAATTGTAACAATATTTTCAGTATCTAATCATATATTGTGCTTCCTCTTACTTCGCGCTCTATAGTTGAGCGCACAAAAAATGTTGCCTACTTTTAAGCGCGCGCATTCAACCAAAATCAAAATACGCGCATATTTTAATTTCAATTACAATCTATTTCACTCTAAGGCCACTGCTCTCTCACCTCTCCATCCCATGCCACTCTCCTCTCAAAATTCCCTACAACAAAACTGTAATTGAAGAATTTATTTAAAGTGCCTGCAAACAATTGCGCATTAATCACTGGGATGAACCGAACAAAGGAGAGACTGCCAAAAGCAGCATTTAGTAAGCATTTGCGTTGACATCGTTGAAAGGCTCGCAGATAAGTTCAATTACAGAGAGTATGGGGTTTTGGCTAACACATTTTCAAATCAGTTAATAGACAGTCTTCATGAAACTAATTATATACCATATTAATTATATATATATAAGCTTAATTTCTTATACAACTTTTGACTTAAAAATATGGCACAAGATGAAAGAAAATTTTTTATTTAAAAAATATATATTTAATAATAGTTCAGAAGTTAGATTTTTATATATATGTTATACATATAATATTAAATAATTAAAATGATAGAAGTATAAAATAAAATTTATATGCAAGAAAATCAGCTGCTTGCCTTGTGTTAATTGCATGCTGCATGCAACTTGCTGCTTACTCTTGCTTAAAAAAAATGTAGATAAAAACTAAAGTGCATAAAATTAAATTATATTGTTAAGTTTATTGGTAATAATATAAACTTAAAAAGTAACTGTTAACTTAATGATAAATAAAACTTTGTTTGCTTTAGCATAAAAAACCGATTTGTGTACAAAGATAAACTTTAGTTGTCTTTGACTAAAAAGTAACCGCAAAAGTAATTCATTTCATTAAGTATAATTAAGTGCTTGTTAATGCTAAGTATACAAAGACAATTGATGTGCTCTAAGCCTATTTATGGATTAAGTTTGGTTAACATAGAGCGAACCAAATTTGGTGCTTGCTTAACCCAATTTCAAAGCTCTAATAACCTGCACTAATTATTAAGTGTTTTTGGCCAAGTAACAGCAACCTGTCTAAGGCTTAATGTTGTGCAGCAAATTATTAGTTATTGCCACTAATAGCAGCAATCAGCTCACAGCAAGCTTCAAGGATATATGAGAATTTTTTGCAGCCTCGATTTCTTTTTATTTTTTTGGGGGGAAAATCCATGTGAGCCAACAGCTGAAGGTGACTACTACTATTTTTTTTTTTTTATTTTTTTTTACTAATTATCCTTGTAGTTCTTGTGTAAGTAATGTGCTATGTTGTACAGTAAAGCTACAGTATAAAGTAAATAAAATTTTGCTCGTTATTTTGCACAAATTTTCTACACAACAATTTTAAAATGTTTCTAGCTAAATTCTATTAGTTATTAACAGCTTTCTTTTTGCTTTCTTTATTTGGAAGTAAAAGTTTATTTTAGCAGCAACTTCAAAAATATATAAATATATATATATATATATATATATATATATATAACTTTTCAATGCAGTTTTCTTTCAATTTCTCTCTCCCTCTCTCTTGCTATACGTAAAAACATCTGTATATACATTTTCTTTTTTTTAAGAATTGACATTTCTATTGAAATATATTTTTATTATATTTTATTTTTAGCTGTTTTTTTTTTAATAAAATAACTGTAAAATCAGTACGTTATTGAAAAAGTCCTTTGATTTTCATTTTTCCTCTTTTTTTTTTGTCAAATAATTTTTAATCCTCTTTGTGTTAAATTTTTATAAACATATCAAATATTTATCATAGTTAACTTCACTTTAAAGATTTTGGCATAAAAATTTAGTTGGCAAGTGTCAGAGTTTATAGCACTTTTTATAGCACAGCAATTTCATTTAATAGCGCAAATTATAATAAAAATCTCTCCTTCTCTTCGTTCCGACCTACCCGCTCCTCCTCAGCTATTCAGCTGCGACAATCATATTTAGTTAACAATTGAATTATAATCAGTTAAACAACATTTTATCATAGTTATTAACCAAAGCAGCAATTGAATGCAGGCCACAATACGCAGCATAATGCTCATCGTTAGACATTAAGAGGGAAATTTTCTACAGCAACGTTGGCAACCCTAATTGAAAGTTGTAAGACGTTAGCTCGTTGTTTAGGCCTTGGCTGCGGAGGGGTGGGCACAACAATAGGGTCGAAGACTGTTAATGAGCACAAGCTGTAAAAGTGGAAATGTCCTGAAAGTCGTGTCCTGTATGAAGTTTTTTTTAATGTCGTTTCGCTTCTTTTTTCTAGTTTGTAGAACAACTCAGCGGGGGATAGCTAAAGAATGGAGATGACTAGAAAATGCCCTGTAATTGTGTTAGCTTATCGATAATATGATTAGACTGTAGATTAAGTATAGTTGAAGTTGCAATTGACATTTTATTACAGAAGACTCTTAAAAACTGCAAATTGTATATAAAATTGCAGTAACGATATGTTATCGATTAATGTACCGAAAATTCTTCTCTTAAGTTGAAGCCAGATAAATCTTGGGTGTTCCTGACACATTCCGCGCTGTTTCTTGAGCTAATTTTGCAAAATAGAAACAATAGCAATTGAAAGTTACGTTTATAGTTACGATGATATACTATCGATAGATTTCGATAAATATAACTAATCTGCAGCTTAGGTAATTTGAACTCTTTGTGAAATATTCAAAGCCAAAAATTTTAACTTCTTTACACTGAGAACAATTGAAAATTAAGTTCAATTTCTTACATTTTTAATATGCGCTATGTTATCGATAAATTTGCTTAGTATTTTTAAATAATTTATAAATTATTTATATGTCAAGTCACATTTTGTGCTTGTATTTTTTTATTTAATATTACAAATTTGATATAACGCTATGATATGCTTATGGATCAAGCTAATTATCGTTTCCTTTGTAAAATATCTGCATAAATTCCTCGATTTAATTGCTTTTCTGCACTGGGTATACAAATTGCAGCGACAACAGCATAGGCAACAGCAGCAGCAGCAGCTACAGCATCAGCAGCAGTCGCGCAAACACTAAGTTTGAAGGATTGAGAGGCAGCAAAAGTGGGTGGGGAGTTTAAGGGGAGAGTTGAAGGATTGAAGGATGAGTTCTATTCGACTACAGCAAATGCTTTGTGTCCCCATTGTATGAGCGTTGCCAGTGACCAGGCAACAGGGCAGCGAAGAGCGAACAACAACGAACAACGAACAGCGAACACCCAACGCTAACATCAACACCAACAGCAACAACAACAACAAAACACAAGCAGCAGCAACCCTCCCAGCATCAACTGAGCAGCTTTCTTATAGTTCAACTTTCTTTTATTATTACATTAGTTCTTAGTTGTTGTTGCTGTTGCTGTTGTTGCACGCCAGTTAATAGAAAAATCTGCTGCCAACAAAGTCTTTGAAAGTTTGTCTCAAACTTCTCCCTTCCCTTGCTGCCACTGCCTTCCACCTCTATCTATGCTGCTTCTGCTCCAGCTCCTGCTGCTGCTCCCAACCCAAACGTCTTACGCTACCCTCGGACTAATGAAATGACTATAAAGTGTACAACAAAGTTGTTTACATTTATCTAACAGCCTATGGTCTATATAAAATTTAATAACTAACTTAAAATTAGTATACGTATTTGCACTTTTTAGTATAAAACTTAGATTTGTTAGAGAATTTCGCAAAAATCTCTTGTAAAAACTGCTGCAACTTGTAAAGTTAGAAATATATTTCAAACTTCATATAGTTTTATATATTTTTACAGGGTATCCGCCTGCTCGAGCAATTGATTATTAAGTAATCTAACTAGTTTTTTATTATAGTTGCTCATTTTTCTTTGGCACTGCGAGTGTATTTCATAATTTAGCTTGTCGTCGTCCTGCACAGTTTTTATACAGACAACCGCCATGCCTATGCGGCATGCCACACCGCGCCAGCAACCGCCTCCCTTTAACCAACAAACTTACATAGCAATTTCTAGTTGCCTTTCTTCTATATTCCCTGGTGTACATATATATATATATATATATATACAGATATATATATATAGATATATATATATATAGTCGTATATCCAACTCATTGCATGGCACACAATATTGAGCTAAGTTGATTTTCTTTTCTTTCATTTTACTTTTTTTTAGTTTCTTTTCTTTTTTTTGTCATTTCTCTTGTTTTTTTTTTTTTTTTGACTTGTCTTTTCAATAAATTTTCTTTTCTTTTCTTTTCTGTTGTTGCTATTCTTCAACAATTTTTTTTTTTTGAATTTTTTTCTATTTTCTTTTCCTCACTTTTGTGTGTGGCGCTGTTTGTAGCTGGCGCAGCGTGAAATTGAATTAGGTCAATGCGTCAAGTAAAAGTGCCAAATATAAAATGACAACTACAATGTGCAACTAACAAGAACAACAACAACAGCAAGAACAGCAACACTAATAACAGTGACAGCAACAACAATTGAGCTCAAAAAAACAAAAAAGAAAAAACTGTGCAATAAAATGAAATATGCTTTTGTTATCGTTCACCTTTTGTTATCCATTCTTCTTCTGTTGCAAAGCATTTTATTGGATTTCATTTTTCATTTATGCTTTATCCTTTTGTTTTTTAATTTATTACACAAACTTTTGATCACAATTTCACTTCAATAACTAAATAAACAAAAATAAATAACAATTATTTGATACTAATAAAAATTAAGCTTGAAATCTTTATATTAAAGTATTAGCAAAGGATTAACTAGAGAAGCAATTTTTGGTTGCCCAAAGAACACTTTGATTCATTTCATTTCAAGCCATTTATTTTAATAGAAGGCTAAGAGTTTAAGCCAGAATCTATCTGCTGTCCAATGTCAATCCTCTCGTATAATATATATTTTAATGAAATCTTTTCTAATAAGCTCACTTCTTTCACTTTAGTCCCAATAATTCCAAGTCTAAGGTTTGTCCAATATTTAACTATGCAATGTAATGATCTTCCCTGTTATTATATTCTCTTTCATAAATTTTCTGTTTGAAAGACTCTTTGCTTTGTTGATCTCTTAGCTAATGAACTCCGTACAATGATGTTCTGTGCTATTCCTTCAAATGAACTCCTAACTATTGTTTTCCTATCTTAAAAGTCTCCCACATCAATGATCGTCCTTCTAAATGATTTTCTGTTTCAATGGTTTTTTTGTCTTAAATATCTTGATGTTACTTATTAGCCCCTTTGCCATTTGCAACAAGTAAGAAATCTTCAGTCGGGTGCACCTGACTACGAAACCACCTTTGCCCACATAAAAAAAAATACACACTCATACACACACTTCTATTTGCACTCTAAGCTGTTGCGCGGGACGTTTAAGCAGATAAGCAGACGAAAAATGTGAGAGGGGAAGAAGGACAGATAAATTCTCATATGAATCCACTCTATTTCTTAGTATCAGAAATCAAACACGAAAATAATTGATTTCACTTTTTCTTCAATTCTTCAATTTAAATTTTCAATTACCTTCAACTTTCTACGCACAAAATATTTTCTGAGAGCGCACCCTAAGCATATGTAAGTTGATATGATATTTTTAGATGATAGATCCAATAGATAAGTAGGCTGGTTAATAAATAAATATGAATATATAATAGTAGGCTATGAAAATAATATGCTAAGGTATAGTTAGAACGTGAAAATAATTTATCATTCGTCTCTGAACAGCGCTCGGAGTAGTACATACATTTTTAATAATTACAAATCTAGAAATTTTTCAAAGTTTCTTTTCAAATTACACTTTTTGTTTCGAAGTTCTCCAATTCTAATTCTAGTTGCATTTGGTAATAAGTGTAAAATTATTTTCTCAATCGAATACACAGCAAATTTTTATATTTCAGCATGTGAAGAAGAAAGGTGGAAGAACTAAGAAACATGGTACGGATGGGGTACGGCCACAAATTTCAGCCACAAAAGTCAAAATAAAATTAAATTAAGGCTTATAAAGCTCTTTAATTTAAAGCTTACTAACTATAGAAAGAAAAAAAAAGTTCTACCAAAGCTAAGAAAGAACTAAATTAAATCCTAATATTCTGTGGAAGGTCTGGTATTTAAGATGTAATACCATTACGGCGTAGGTAATACAATAAATACCCACACATTAAGGACTTCCTTAACCAACTTTTTATATCTCATAAAATATTAGCTAGGGATTGAAACAAAACACAACAAGGCATAACACAGATATGACAAGACAGATATCAAGCGGTACCCAAGCAAGAAAGAACTAATCTAAAATTCCTACGAAGGTTCTGTAAACAAGGTGTTTAAAATCAAGTAACTAAATAAGATGTATTAAGTATTAGTGTTAAAAACATCACAACAAAGGCACAATACAGATGGCAAGACACATCCGGATCCTAAAACGGTACCTGGTGCTAGATAGATATGAAAGCGAAAGAGATCATGATCTAACCTAGAATTCCTACGAAGGTTCTGGACAGAAGACATATGATATATATAAATACAATTAATATTAAGTATTAATTACTCCTAATAACAACACAACAAAGGCACAATACAGATGGCAAGACATATCCGCATTCCAAAGCGGTACCGGAGGCAATATAGATATAAAAGCGAAACACATCAGGATCTAACCTAGAATTCCTACGAAGGTTCTGGACAGAAGACATTTGATATATATAAATACAATTAATATTAAGTATTAATTACTCCTAATAACACAACAAAGGCACAATACAGATGGCAAGACACATCCGCATTCCAAAGCGGTACCGGAGGCTACATAGATATGAAGGCTCTAACCTAGAATTCCTACGAAGGTTCTGGACAGAAGACAGTTGATATATATAAATACAATTAATATTAAGTATTAATTACTCCTAATAACAACACAACAAAGGCACAATACAGATGGCAAGACACATCCGCATTCCAAAGCGGTATCGGAGGCAACATAGATAAAAAAGCGAAAGAGATCAGGATCTAACCTAGAATTCCTACGAAGGTTCTGGACAGAAGACATTTGATATATATAAATACAATTAATATTAAGTATTAATTACTCCTAATAACAACACAACAAAGGCACAATACAGATGGCAAGACACATCCGCATTCCAAAGCGGTACCGGAGGCTACATAGATATGAAGGCTCTAACCTAGAATTCCTACGAAGGTTCTGGACAGAAGACAGTTGATATATATAAATACAATTAATATTAAGTATTAATTACTCCTAATAACAACACAACAAAGGCACAATACAGATGGCAAGACACATCCGCATTCCAAAGCGGTACCGGAGGCTACATAGATATGAAGGCTCTAACCTAGAATTCCTACGAAGGTTCTGGACAGAAGACATTTGATATATATAAATACAATTAATATTAAGTATTAATTACTCCTAATAACAACACAACAAAGGCACAATACAGATGGCAAGACACATCCGCATTCCAAAGCGGTACCGGAGGCTACATAGATATGAAGGCTCTAACCTAGAATTCCTACGAAGGTTCTGGACAGAAGACATTTGATATATATAAATACAATTAATATTAAGTATTAATTACTCCTAATAACAACACAACAAAGGCACAATACAGATGGCAAGACACATCCGCATTCCAAAGCGGTACCCGAGGCAAAGCGAAACACATCAGGATCGAACTTTGAACTCCAGCAAAGGTTCTGGAAAAAACGTGGTATATTAATTCATAGTCACATTTTAGAATTTTTATATTCTAGTAGTGGCTTTACAAAATTTAGTATTAAACTATTAACTAGTGATTGAAACCACACACAACAGGGAACATGGACAGATATTGCAGTCCTAGGCAAAGCGCACCAAAGCGCTACTAAATGCAAGAAAGTGAAGAGGAGAATAAAAGGAGGAAAGAAAGAAATAATGTAAAATTCCTGTGGATGGTTTGGAAGAAGGCGTGAAATGTTATTTTGAAATGTTGTTATTGAGGTATATTAAGTTATAGTCACATATTTTAGATTCTCCTTGTCTTGGCCATTATTTTTAACTAATCAAAATTAAAGATCATATTAAAAAATTAAATGTAAATGTAAATTAAAAGTAAAAAAATAATAAAAAAATTAAATGTTAAAATTAAAAAGAGATTTCTTTATTATTATTAAGGAGTTTTGTATATATTTATATTATATTTACCGTTTCAATCCTTCAATTGGAATGTTAATATGGGAATATTTAAATGAAATTTATGAATCTGATGCATTGGTTAGTTAATTTTCAGTCCTAATTCAGTACTTTTTCATTTTCTTTTTTAATTTCAGAAAGTTAATTAACATGAAATTTTGCAATGATTTTTTTTAAATTTTTTTTTAATTTGTTTTTAATTTTTTTCTTCCATCTTTTCGCCGTGTCGTGTCCGTCAATGGTACTATTAATCATTTTGGTAAAAATGCCAGAAACATCTGCAAGCGAATGGCCAAAATGAAGCCATAGCATGGATTCAGGTGCCAGCTAGGATACAGGATTCAGTTCGACGACTCCAGCACAAACGGTAGACATTAATTAGATGATGTTGTCGGCCCCATTGGCCTTAAATTGTATGTTTTAAAGCTGTCAAGATGTGTTCCACAGATTCTGCAATTGCTTGCATTAAGCTACATAATGTTGTTGCTGCTGATGTTGTTGCTCTTGCTATTGCTGTTACTCTGGCTGGATCGCAATTTGTTTAATGCTGTTGTCGGGCCTGTTGGGCTCTGAATCCTCTAGGAGGATTTTGCACAGGCTGCATACCCCTTTGGCAGCCCGCAGGAAAACTTTGCCAATAACTGCAAATGCAATGCATTAAGCCAAAACGCACACAAGCACACATACACACACATACACACACACAAACACATACACGAACACGCACACACAAAGAAGTACATATACTGAAAGCTTTTTTTACCTTTTTTTCTGGTTGGAAGCAAAAACCCACTTGGCCAATGGGAAAAATATACCCGCAAATATCCGCACACACACACACACACCACTTAGACATATACCGACACACCCCTTGGCCTGACCTGACCTGGTAACGCACCTGTCGCAAAACTGACATTAAATTCACATTACAAAATTGGTTGGCTGCATTCGGCGTATCAGTTTTGAGCTAAATAATGCTGGCTTCATCTGGAAAGGGTGTGCCATGGGGGTTAAAGTATGTATAGAAGCATTGTTGGGAGTTTTGTGGAGGAGTGTAAAACGAGTATAGAAATAGAAAGAGTGGGAGTAGAAGTGGAAGTGAGAGTGAGATAGAGGGGTGGGAAGGTTAGGGAGTTGCTGGAAACATCAGCCAAAAGCCATCGATGCGCTCACCTGCCGAAAAGTTTGTTTTAATGGACAAAGTTGCCGACGCTCGACAGGATTGCGGGATTGCCATGTTGCGATATTGTTGTTGTTGTTGTTGTTGTTTGCTGCTGTTGTTTGCTGCTGTTGTTGTTGCTGTTGTTGTTGCTGCTGCTGAACCTAGGATGTTAAAAAAGGGTTGATGCTGATGAAGGTGCTGCTGATATGCTTACCAAAGATGCGGAAGATGGGCGCAAGTACTGAAGCTAGTAGCTGTTGGCTGTTGGCTGTGCGGCTGTGTGGCTGCTGCATGTAACTGTTATTGAGAAGCAACTCTGCATCTGTGGCAGCATTTTGTTTGCAGCTCAAAACTTTTAAGCTGTGGCCTGCGCGCTGCGCTGCGCTGCTTTGCGTTACGTTGCGTTGAATTCAGCTTCAACTTTTAGGCACAAATTAAATTATAAGTCGAGGGGTCTTTTGGTTTTTAATGTATGTGTATGTGTATGTGTGTGTGTGTGTGTGTGTGTGTGTGTGTTGCATCAATGGATGCTTCAATTGTGGCATTACTCAAAAAATTTTACATACGGCTTGCTGCATGTTGCATGTTTTATGTCACATGTTGTTTGCTAGTATTGGCAACAGTTTTACACAGTTTTCAATGATTTTCTTGCTCGTTAAATTTTGCTGCACTAACGGGCGACAACGTGGCGTATGCGTAATCTGATATCGACTCAAAACTTTCAACAGCCTTCAAATGTCGCTTAACTCTCTCTCACACACACACATACATATATATGTATATATGTATACACAGGTAACTAGATGCAACACTTTTGGATCTCTTTGCTTTAATGGCAGCTGAAGCTCTACAATTTTTATGGCCTGATTTTGGTTGCTTTCATTTTCCGAACGAACATCATTTAAATATCGTTTTCAGTTTTGTGTTTTTTTTTTTTGAGGTTTTCTTTTTTATGTATACCCTGTAAACAGATAAACTAAAAGGTAAGCTCAACTTGCTGCAGTATATATAAAACTAAAGCATATTAAATTACATTTTAAACCAACTTTCAATGAGCTCAAGCAACGACAGCCTCCGCAGACAGTCGCTTGGAGAGTTGAGATATATGCTGTATATACATATATATACATACATACATACATACATATATATACTACATACTACCCATACATATATATATATATATAGTTATATAGTATATAATATATACATCATTCATTATTCGATCATTGCAAACTAGCACAAAATTTACATGAATTTTTCTCTATTTCGTTCTCTTTTTTCCCTAATTGTTGAACAGTTGAGAAAACCTTTGACGTTTTCCGTTATTTTTTTTTTAACCATTTGATATGCAAACACTACTGTGACACTATGTAAAGCTCGTTTGGGGGTTATGTAAAACCTTTCAACTCGATTACAAACATTATTAATTTATTTTTCATATAATAGTATTCTCAGTAAAATCGTTTAGAAAGTTTAGTTACGACTTTGATATCTCTTGAAAATTTATGGTAAAATATTTTATTCAAAATTTGTGAAACGAATCAGTAATCTTTTAAGAAGCTTTTTATATGAATATCATACATTTTATTTATATTTTTTTATAGAAGCTTTGCAAGCACATGAAAGCTTTAATACACCAACATAAGTGTATTAAAAAGAGGAAGCAATTAAGATTTAATTATGCCAATTCATATGCCACAAAATAAGATTGATTGATACAAATTTTAAAATTTCATTCTTAGCTTAAAACTTTAAGCACCTTAATGCTGAAACAAACTGTTAAAAGTTATATTTGTAGAAGATAAAATGTTGGCTTCCGTTGAGTTAAAGTTTTTTAAGTTTACTTTAAGATCTATCTTCTAACCTCTCTCTTTAAACATGTCTATAGGCTCACCTAGAGCTTACTAAAAGCTTATCTGCTTAAAGTTTACTTAAAACTAAATTAGGACTAAACTGCAATAGATGTTAAACTGCTTAAGGATTGTATAAACTGATTTTTTCTAGGTCACTCATAGCTGAAGTTTAATTTAAAGTAGATTAAAGCTATATAAAAGCTCCTGAAAGCTAACTTAAAGCTTACCTAAAATTTAACGCTTTCTTTCAATATTGATTTGTGGAATTAATTGAATGCAATCTAAACTTTATTTCTTTCAATAAAAATCGAGATCCTTTAAGAATTTTGTCTTGGATACGTAAATAATTGAGACGAGTCCTTGGACTTCTTCCTTTATAAAGTTGCATTCATTGTTGCTGTTACTTTTATTGGTGTTGCGAACTTACCTCAAGCAACATTTTTGTAGTTCATTGTCTTTAAAAGCTTTGGATGTTTAATGAACAAAATTAGCAAATGCAACGTGCAACAGAGTAGAGGACAAGGCTAAGAATAAAAGGTGGAAGTGGTAACGTGAAAATAAAGGAAAAGTACTAAAACTGAAGCTTAGAAAGTAGCTGAGATTAAGTAGAAGTAACACGAAGAAAATGCAAGACGGAGGGAGTGAAGGTATAGGAGTGAGAAAGAGATCACAGAAAGAATAGGAGCAAAGTAGAGAAACTAGTAAGAAAGTTGTAGTCGGGTATGTCCGACTACGAAAACCCCTTTGCCACATACACAGAGCAATAAATTACCTCCAATTCTCTACAGACAAAATATATTCACACAGTTTATCCTAAGAAAATGTAAGTTGATGTGAGAATATTTTTAGATGATAGATTCAATAGATGAGTAGGCTGCCTAATATATATATATATATCATAATATAATAGTAGGCTATGAAAATGGTTTGTCAAGGTATAGTTAGAACGTGAAAATAATTTCTCATTCGTGTTTGAACAACGGTCGGAGTAGTACATATAATTTTAATAATTATAAATCTTGAAATTTATCAAAAGTTTCATATTCAATTACACTTTGTGTTTCTTAGTTCTTCTATTCTAATTCTAATATCATTTGGTAATAAGTGTAAAATTATATTCTCAATCGAGTACACAGTAAACTTTTATATTTCAGCAAGTGAAGAAGAAAGGTGGAAGAACTAAGAAACATGGTACGGACGGGGTACGGATACAAAAACGCCCTTGAATGAGAAACAAAAGACGCTAAAAATATATATAATATATTTAATATGTACACTTTATGTTTCTTAGTTCTCCTATTCTAATTCTGGTTCCATTTGGTAATAAGTGTAAAATTATTTTCTCAATCAAATTCACAGCAAATTTTTATATTACAGTATATGAAGAAGGAACGTAGAAGAACTAAGAAACATGGTACGGACGGGGTACGGGTACAGAATGAGCAAAGAAATAATAATAATAATAATCAAGCAACCAATTGAATAAAGCCTAAAAGGCAATATATTCAAGATACTCGCTGAGACCGAAGAAAACTAAGTTAACGCTAAAGATCCTATGAGATCTCTGGCAGCTAAGACGTAACCAGTTTTCCCCAATGGTTATGAGGACCTTTACACTATATTTGGTTCTTATTTCTCATATTCTAACTCCATTTGGTAATAAGTATAAAATTAGTTTCTTAATTAAATAACAAATTTTTATATTACAGCATGTGAAGAAGAAACGTGGAAATGGAAGTGAGGAGGGAATGCGTGGTAGAAGGATCTGAGAAGTAAGAACGCGTACGGACGGGGTGCGGATACAAATATGGACTGGAAGAAAAATGCAACGCCACTAAAAATATATAATATTTTTAAAATTTACACTTTATGTTTCTTAGTTCTCCAACGTAGAAGAACTAAGAAACATGGTACGGATGGGGTACGGCCACAAATTGTAACCACAAATTGTAACCACTAATATAAAAAAAAAATGTAATTAATTAAGGCTTAAAAAGCTTACATCTTAAGCTTACTAAATATAAAAATACTCTACCAAAGCTAAGATAGAACTTAATTAAATCTTGAACTCCTTTGGAAGGTCTGGCAATTAAGATTGAATACCATTACCTCATAGGTAATACAATTAATACCCACACATTAAGACCTTCCCTAACTAAATTTTCATATGTTATAAAATAGGGATTAAAACAAAACACAACAATGCACAACGCAGATATGGCAACACAGATATCAAGCGGTACCCAAGCAAGAAAGAACTAACCTATAGCTCCTACGAAGGTTCTGGAAACAAGGCGTTTAAAACCTAGTAAATAAATTAACTTTATTAAGTATTAGTGTTAAAAACAACACAAAGGCACAATACAGATGGCAAGACACATCCGCATCCCAAAGCGGTACCCGCAACAAGAAAGATATAACAGTGAAAGAGATCAAGAACTAACCTAGAAATCCAACGCAGGCTCGAGATAAAATGGTTTATAAATTCATGGTCACATTAATAATAATAATATTTTTGGACATTTAAGTAGTTATTTTTAACTAGACAAAATTAATCAAATTAAATTTAATTGTAATGTAAATGTAATAAAAATATTAATGCGATCTATAATATGAGTTCATATCAATACCAATAGATATTCCAATCAATGCTTAGTAATTATAATTTTAATTTAGTTTAGCTCTTATAGTCCCTGATCAAGAATATATATACTTTATAGGGCTTTATATGATTATTCCAACCTTTTACATACTTTTTGACTTTGCACATTCCCATTATTTTTATTTTTCCTTTCAATAGGAAAAACGGCTAGAAAATAAAGGCGCACACACACTGCTGTTGTGTCCTGCTCATCATAGCTGAGCCTGTAGTATAATTATATGTAGGTGCTATGTATAGAAGAGCTTCTCTTTGTTCATGCAGATGTGTTTTTAATTTTACTATTATGTTAATTTGGTGCCTAATTTAGGCGCAAGTCGGTCGACCGCAGCTGGTCACACTAGGCGATGACCTGTCTTAACTGAACATGGTTTTTAACTCAAGAATTCAGTTTGGAATTTTAAGCTATGATTCATGTTTCAATTATATAACAATCGTATCATCTTTGACACTAACACAAGACTTAAAGCCAGCGTAAGTTGTCTAAAATAGTGTGACCAAAAGAAGTTTCTAAAAATGTCCCTTAAGTCAGTATTTAATAAGTAAAGAAGCTTTAGATAAGTAGGCTGCTTAATATATATCAGAATATATAATAGTAGGCTATGAAAATGGTTTGTCAAGGTATAGTTAGAACGTGAAAATAATTTCTCATTCGTGTTTGAACAACGGTCGGAGTAGTACATATAATTTTAATAATTATAAATCTTGAAATTTATCAAAAGTTTCATATTCAATTACACTTTGTGTTTCTTAGTTCTTCTATTCTAATTCTAATATCATTTGGTAATAAGTGTAAAATTATATTCTCAATCGAGTACACAGTAAACTTTTATATTTCAGCAAGTGAAGAAGAAAGGTGGAAGAACTAAGAAACATGGTACGGACGGGGTACGGATACAAAAACGCCCTTGAATGAGAAACAAAAGACGCTAAAAATATATATAATATTTTTAAAATGTACACTTTATGTTTCTTAGTTCTCCTATTCTAATTCTTGTTCCATTTGGTAATAAGTGTAAAATTATTTTCTCAATCAAATTCACAGCAAATTTGTATATTACAGTATATGAAGAAGGAACGTAGAAGAACTAAGAAACATGGTACGGACGGGGTACGGGTACAGAATGAGCAAAGAAATAATAATAATAATAATCAAGCAACCAATTGAATAAAGCCTAAAAGGCAATATATTCAAGATACTCGCTGAGACCGAAGAAAACTAAGTTAACGCTAAAGATCCTATGAGATCTCTGGCAGCTAAGACGTAACCAGTTTTCCCCAATGGTTATGAGGACCTTTACACTATATTTGGTTCTTATTTCTCATATTCTAACTCCATTTGGTAATAAGTATAAAATTAGTTTCTTAATTAAATAACAAATTTTTATATTACAGCATGTGAAGAAGAAACGTGGAAATGGAAGTGAGGAGGGAATGCGTGGTAGAAGGATCTGAGAAGTAAGAACGCGTACGGACGGGGTGCGGATACAAATATGGACTGGAAGAAAAATGCAACGCCACTAAAAATATATAATATTTTTAAAATTTACACTTTATGTTTCTTAGTTCTCCAACGTAGAAGAACTAAGAAACATGGTACGGATGGGGTACGGCCACAAATTGTAACCACAAATTGTAACCACTAATATAAAAAAAAAATGTAATTAATTAAGGCTTAAAAAGCTTACATCTTAAGCTTACTAAATATAAAAATACTCTACCAAAGCTAAGATAGAACTTAATTAAATCCTGAACTCCTTTGGAAGGTCTGGCAATTAAGATTGAATACCATTACCTCATAGGTAATACAATTAATACCCACACATTAAGAACTTCCCTAACTAAATTTTCATATGTTATAAAATAGGGATTAAAACAAAACAACAATGCACAACGCAGATATGGCAAGACAGATATCAAGCGGTACCCAAGCAAGAAAGAACTAACCTATAACTCCGACGAAGGTTCTGGAAACAAGGCGTTTAAAACCTAGTAAATAAATTAACTTTATTAAGTATTAGTGTTAAAAACAACACAAAGGCACAATATAGATGGCAAGACACATCCGCATCCCAAAGCGGTATCCGAAGAAAGATATGACAGTGAAAGAGATCAAGAACTATCTTAGATTTCCTACAGAAGGCGTGTTTGAGATATATTAATCAAGTATATATATACTTTATAGGGCTTTATATGATTATTCCAACCTTTTACATACTTTTTGACTTTGCACATTCCCATTATTTTTATTTTTCCTTTCAATAGGAAAAACGGCTAGAAAATAAAGGCGCACACACACTGCTGTTGTGTCCTGCTCATCATAGCTGAGCCTGTAGTATAATTATATGTAGGTGCTATGTATAGAAGAGCTTCTCTTTGTTCATGCAGATGTGTTTTTAATTTTACTATTATGTTAATTTGGTGCCTAATTTAGGCATAAGTCGGTCGACCGCAGCTGGTCACACTAGGCGATGACCTGTCTAAACTGAACATGGTTTTTAACTCAAGAATTCAGTTTGGAATTTTAAGCTATGATTCATGTTTCAATTATATAACAATCGTATCA
>JBAMBS010002566.1:0-131588 GCA_037044455.1 Zygothrica quintamaculata | reverse complement strand
TGTATTGCTTCAGTTCCTTTTGGAAATTTGGAGGCGGTCGCAGCGGCGAAGATATTAGCGGCATGTCACTTTGACATCGCGATCTAGTTGAGCACCAAATTTGAGGAAATGCGTGATGAGCCACGTCTGATGAGGATCGGAACGAATGCCAGAACTAATGGCAATAGCAATGGCAATAGCAATGGCAATATCAATGGCAACGGCAATGCCAATGGCAACGGTAACGCCTCCGGGACTCTTACCAAATCGCATAATTCTAGTTCATCCCAAGAGAAGCATGGACGCAAGGATAGCATTACTAGTACAGAAATATACGGGGATGATGATGAGAACATCTATGGCGTGAGTCCATCAGCTCCACCACAGCAACAACAGCAACCACAACAGAGGAGCAATAGTTACACACCAAAGTCACGTATGAAGATCATGAAAACCATTGAAATTGACATTGAAGAGCCATCAGAGAGTGAACGTATAAGCACAATGCGTCGGGGACAAACGCATCATCAACAGCAGCAGGAATACAATCATGGACATCGTAAACTGGATAAACAGGGCTCTGCTTCTGCATCATTGGCCTCCTCAACTCCCCAACACAAGTCACATACGCTCAGCCGCTCCAAGCCAAGTCAGCAACAGCAGCAGCAGCAACAGTTTCCCAATTCCACAGATGAGGGTGAGAGCGATGAGCATGGCACACTTAAGTTGAGTGACGTCAACAACTTCTTTGATGACATGCAGCACGATGGCAGCGGTAATCCTGGCATAGGCATTGGCGGTGGTGTTGGTGGCAATCATGGCCTAGTTATGAAGACTCTCAAACGCAAGGACATACTCAAGCAGTATGAATGCAATTGGTTTTTTTTCAAGTTTGATTCATTGACCATTTTCGCCATTTATTACAGTATTATCACTTTGCAAAATTGCTAAAAATTAAAGAAAAAAAATATATTTCTTTTTTTGTTTTGTGATGGAAATTTGATAGTTGAAAAATAAATAAATAAATAAATTAATAAATAATCATATTTCATTAATATCATCATGACATTTATTTTTTTAGTTCTACGATCTTTGGTTATTTTACAACAATATTGATTGTAATTAGTTTCCATAAAATATTTAGATAAATTTTTTGTGTTGCACCCTAAACTATTTTCGTTAAGGTGGTCAATGTAATTTTGTATAAATTTTAAATTAATAGCATTTAGAGGGTTATTGTAATTATTTTTATTAAGTTTATTAACAAAAACTTTCAATAAGAACCTCTCTAAATGCTATTAATTTAAAATTTATACAAAATTACATTGACCACCTTAACGAAAATAGTTTAGGATGCAACACAAAAAATTTATCTAAATATTTTATGGAAACTAATTACAATCAATATTGTTGTAAAATAACCAAAGATCGTAGAACTAAAAAAATAAATGTCATGATGATATTAATGAAATATGATTATTTATTAATTTATTTATTTATTTATTTTTCAACTATCAAATTTCCATCACAAAACAAAAAAAGAAATATATTTTTTTTCTTTAATTTTTAGCAATTTTGCAAAGTGATAATACTGTAATAAATGGCGAAAATGGTCAATGAATCAAACTTGAAAAAAACCAATTGCATTCGACATGACTAAGCATCAGGACTCCCAAAAAAATATATTCGAATGAAATCGTTCTATATTCGTCATTTATAGCCAGGCAGAAATTTTTTTTTATAATTTTTTATTAAAAACTGGTGCTATAATTTCTTTTTATATTTTTATTTTTATTCAGCATAATAATTGAATTAATATATTTCGATCTTTAACATACAAGTACAAATATAAATTTTAACAAACAATACAGCTTAATGACTACCAAGAATGCTTGCCCAACATAAGTTGGATATGGTTCAACTGGTTAAGCTTTAATACCAGTTGTAGCTTGCTATGGTTATGCTGTATACAACTGTTGGGTTAACAGCTCTACCATATATATATATTTATATATATAAAAAAGATAAGTTATATATGTTGTTAGATATATATGAAATTGATATAGGGAAATATTAGATTCGTTTTGTGTAGTTGAAGTTTTTTCGTTGTTGTTGTTGTTTAGGTATTCCTAGTTATGATCCCGCATGGTTATAACAAAAACTCCACTTTTCGCTGTCGTTGCTACTTGTTCACGCTTCGATAGATCATTGGTGCCGAGCGATCGTTGGTCTTTATGTGGCGCAATTTGATTGTAGCAAATTGTGAGGCGCTGCAAAGAGTGACGAACTTTCCAAGTAGTTCTGGATATTATGATGATATGAATAGCTACGAGTATTACTACAAATAATCAGAGCACTTACATACACATCATATTATAGCTTCTTTATACAAACGATTAAAATATTAAATAATGTTATAAGGAATATTACGAGTTATCCTTTTGTGTTTCAATACAAAATATGCTTGGGACTTGCAGCTTAAGCAGTTTGTGGAAATTATTTAATATTATAAACTACAGGGTCATACAGGTTCATATGTTATGTTGTTGCTTGAGCTATCGATAGCCTATGGAAAAGTTGCGTTGGATACCCCGCCTGCTGTAAGTACAAGTTAGAAGGTACAAAATAATAATAATAACATTGTATGTAACTGTGCTAATAAAGAACATGTTGCAAGAACTTATATATAATCTAAAAAAAAAAAATGTATATATATATATAATGTATATAAAAAAAATACATTTATAAGCATGTATTAATTATATTGTATGTATATATGTGGTATATACGAGTATGTGTTTTTTGTCTTTTAACTTAGAACTGTGCATTATGCAAGGCACCAAAATTGGGCATTCTGCTCACGCATTGTGAGGTTAAAAACATAAGTAGAAGCAGTCAGCATATAATGTCTGAATATCCTTGAAGAGCAAAAAAAAAAAATGTTAACATTGATATTTAATGAAGCAAAGGACTGCAAAATGACTTTCAAGTTTATATATAGAGAAAGAATGTATATATAGTGTATGTATTAGAGTAGTTTTATGTTTGAAATGCTTTGCATTCTTCTAGACATTTTTAATTTGAAGTGTACTTAGTTTTTATATCCTTAAGATGTTTTCTATATATGTATCTAAAGACCCTTTCTTTCACTGAGAGAGTATTAGATGTTTTGTGCCTTAAGTATTATCCCTCTTGTCCGCTACAAGCTGCATAGTTTTACTATTTTTTATTTCATTTGCCGCCACGCTCGGCGCATTTTCTTCTCTGGTAAGAAAACGGCGAAACTCCATTTCCTTGAAAAATCCCTAAACCCAATATACACATCAACTTTGTTGTTCCTGTACCACCTACACTACTATCTATGTGTGTGATCTCACTTTAGCTTGGCATTTGTGGACTTCTGTCCGCTCATGCCATGTTGCTCCTGATCCCAGAAATCATACCAGGGACCATAGCTTTTGCTACCCACATGCGCCTTTAAATTCCGTTCCAATGTTGCGCTGCTGGTATTGTTGTTGTTGTGGTTGTTGCTGTGATTGTTGCTGTGGTTGTTACTGTGGTTGTTACTGTGGTTGTTATTGTGGTTATTGCTGCTGGATGAGGATTTCAGTAGGCGAGTGCGCGGCAGTATTGTGGCAGTTGGCGCTCCAGAATTAGCAGTAGAATTACGGGTCAACGTGCTGTCCTGCTCCTTGGAGTTTGTCTTTTTAAGTGTATTCGTTGCGGTTGTTGATGTGGACGAGCGAAAGGTGTGAAATTCCATTTGTTGTTGCTGTTGTTGATGGTGCTGGCGTCTTAGTTTATCATCTTTGCGCACCAAATGATCATTGATCACTATGCAGTCATAGGGATCAGAGCTTGTAGATTTGAGTTCCGCCTCAGACTCATCCTCGCTGGAGTAATACTGCTTGAGTATGTCCTTGCGTTTGAGAGTCTTCATAACTAGGCCATGATTGCCACCAACACCACCGCCAATGCCTATGCCAGGATTACCGCTGCCATCGTGCTGCATGTCATCAAAGAAGTTGTTGACGTCACTCAACTTAAGTGTGCCATGCTCATCGCTCTCACCCTCATCTGTGGAATTGGGAAACTGTTGCTGCTGCTGCTGTTGCTGACTTGGCTTGGAGCGGCTGAGCGTATGTGACTTGTGTTGGGGAGTTGAGGAGGCCAATGATGCAGAAGCAGAGCCCTGTTTATCCAGTTTACGATGTCCATGATTGTATTCCTGCTGCTGTTGATGATGCGTTTGTCCCCGACGCATTGTGCTTATACGTTCACTCTCTGATGGCTCTTCAATGTCAATTTCAATGGTTTTCATGATCTTCATACGTGACTTTGGTGTGTAACTATTGCTCCTCTGTTGTGGTTGCTGTTGTTGCTGTGGTGGAGCTGATGGACTCACGCCATAGATGTTCTCATCATCATCCCCGTATATTTCTGTACTAGTAATGCTATCCTTGCGTCCATGCTTCTCTTGGGATGAACTAGAATTATGCGATTTGGTAAGAGTCCCGGTGGCGTTACCGTTGCCATTGGCATTGCCGTTGCCATTGCTATTGCCATTGCTATTGCCATTGCTATTGCCATTAGTATTCGTATGGCCATTACGTTCCCGATCCTCATCAGAGCGTGGCTCATCACGCATTTCCTCAAGATTTGGTGCTGCAACTAGATCGCGATGTTGCCAAAGTGACATGCCGGCTAAAATATCTTCGCCGCTGCGACCGCCTCCAAATTTCCAAAAGGACTTGGTGCGCTTTAGACCCGCACTGGAGGCCTGTAGAATTTCATCGTCCGATGCTATCAAATCATAACGCATTTTACCCCCCAAACCGCCGCCACTCTGCCTGCTCATACGGTGTAGACTCTTGTCATCAATTTGACTATCCACGCTATTGCGGAAATTGCGACTCAGTGTCCAGGATGCTACATCCCGAGGCACCGTATGGGTATTGGTATCCGCACGACGTCTTTGATAATTCATATATATGAATTGGATAGGTATTTTGGTAGATGGGTGGTTTGGTAGTTGGGTGGTTGAGTGGTTGGTGTGTGCGGACGTGGTTAACACAAAACAATGCGACGATGATGTAGGGCAACAAAGTACATAATGATGATACATGAAATCAAATAAAATATATTAAAATAGCAAGCAAACAAAACTAAATAATTTAATTGTATATAAAAGAAAATATAAATATATATATATATATATATATATAGTAATATTATATATATATATATATATACATGCAAATTTAAGCATTATGTGTTGTTACTATGGGTGCCAATGGTCGACGCGGATTAGTGACAGCAGCAATTGAATGGAGATTGGAATTTGGTGCAGTTGAGATTTTTGCATAAAAAAATATATTCTTGCTGTTGTTATTGTTGCTTTTATTGTTGTATATAATATCCTTTATGATATCCTTATTCTACAGTTACTTAATTACATTAATTTCATATTCATATCAATCAAGAATTTGTCTATTTATTTATACAATTGAAAGCAGCATTTCCTGTCGCGCTTAGACATTGGACATTGGTTAGACTAACAGGTTCGATGAACCGCATATGGAAATTTCTTTATTAATACTTTACTAATACATATGCAGCACATGTCATCAAACATGTTGCTTAATACAAATCCAAAGATGTTAAATGCACGCAAAGTTCGACAGCAATATAATTACATTGAAGCAACATGTTTGATAGCGGTTAATTACTAAATTGGCAGGGTAAGCATGCTCGGCGTACATGTTCGCTAGCGTTTGGTTTGCTTTAAGTAGTGTGCGTAACATTTCTAACGGACAAGTGCGCAATCGAACGTTTAACATAATTTTATTATGCTGACAGTTACAACAAGCTTAAAGCAAGCGACAGTAGCAACAACAACAGTAAGTATATTATATATAGAGATATATATATATATATTGGTTAGGTACTCACCGAATGGGTACACGTTGTGTAGCTGGCTCCTCGTCAGAATAATCCACCTCTGGCTGTGGTGGTGGTTCGTTAGCAAAACCGCTATCGTTGCTGCTGTGCAACGAGGTCTTTGCCGCTGCAGTTGACTTTGCAGATGGTTGACTCATAGAGCTCTGTTTATGTAGAAATAAATCATAAGGTAAATGTTAAGCAATTGGTTGCAGGCTATTTAAGATGTTTACCTGTGCTCCGTCCAGTAGCTTTTGTTTGCGTCTCTCTACGGCAGCAGTAACGCCATTGGTGGCGCAGAAACTCTGCGAACTGTTAAGCATTCTGGCGCTCTGACTCTGGCCATTGGGCACTGGTGCCGGCAGTGTGGGTGGCGGACCTGGTCTTGGATTGGCCGCCGAACCGGAACGATACTTCTTTTGTTGTTTAATAGTGTCGCCAAACATGCGTGTGGGTGATGACTCTTCAGCGCTATGATTGCGTCGTCTTCGATAAGTAGCATCATTTTCCATAAGCTCCAAATGTGCTTCATATTGGTGATGCTGCTGCTGCTGTTGTTGTTCGTGATAGTTGCGCATACCGCTAGCTGCGACTCCATTGCGCTCATAAGTATGCATATGCATATTCTCATAGCGGCGACCTGCTGCTGGCGCCAGTTCAAGGCTTTCCGCATTTGTGTAGGCCACTGGGAACCAGCCGAAATGTTGGGTGCGCAGATTTTCACCAAACTGCCAGCCTTTGGCCTTGGCTCCGACCAACGCAATGCGATCACCTTCCTCAAAGGACAATTGATTCTCACCCGATGGCATATACGCATAGAGTGCCTTAACAAGTGGACGCTGATCTCCACGCTCTACCTCACCATGTGGCAGCTGCTCCTCAATAATCTTGTGTTTATTGCCTGTAAATTTTCTTATTAAGTTGTATACTATTCTTGGTTCTTCTTGGCTCCAATCGTATTATTACCTGTAATGGGTCCAGCACCCACCAGTGCCAAATTAAAATCGGACTTGGCACGTGGAAGCGAATTCTGTGCATAGTGTGCTGATGCAGAGCCACCAATTCCACCTCCTAGACTCTCACGTTCGTGTAGAGTTCGCATATCGCCATAGGGTGCATCGATGCTACGCGACTTCTTTAACTGGGCGCCCTGGCCTTGTCCTTGTCCCTGGATCTGTTCATCTTCAGCATCTTTAATACGCTCCTGAGATGAAGGTAGAGGTAATAGGAAGAAGGAGAATACAAAAAAACCAATTGTTAGCCAGTTAAAAGAGTTGTTTGAGCCAAATATGACTCACCAGGCGTCTTGTGTTGCTATTGCTGCTGCTGTAGCCACTTTCATATGCGGCTGGTGGTATTATCTCACGAGAAGCGGCAATTTCTTGCCAATTTTCGAAATTATTATCAATTACCGTTTTGCCGGTGGTATGATAGGCCATCCAGTGCTTGGCAATCGAGCATTGACGTTCCAAGACGAAACCATACCGACGTCGCTCCTGTGTCATGGCCTAAACAAATTCAAAAAAAAAATAAAAATAAAAATAAAAAACAAAAAAAAATTGCATATTTCATAATTTTCAGTTATACTTCTCATTCTTGGAAGCCAAAGAAATGAGTTTGGTAACAGAACTTACATTCTTATAGCTCTGATCACAAAATACATCAAGTTTCTTCTTTTGATCTTCCAACAATTGTAGACTCTGCGAAATATATCATATATACATATATATACAGTATATATTAGCATTTGATATCATGTCTGAGTTCAATTAAAATTTGTTTATCCTGCGGGATAATTCACTTACTCTCAGCTCCTTTTCGGTATTCTCGGGTGTTGCTTTTTTCTTGCGCTGTTTCTTCATTGTGGAGACGGCCTTTTGGTAGCTCTCCATGCGCACCTTATGCTGTTGCATAAACTTCTTTTGCTCATGCTGTACTACTTTTGTGTCCTTCTCCAAGTTTGTTTCCAATGGCACCAGCAGATCAACATAAAATGCTTTCAGCTATAACAAATTAGAAATATGTATATAAACACATCCAATATAAAACCTCAACACATTTAAGATTTTAAATTGAAAACTTAAAAATTTAAGATTTATAATTTAAAAAATGTACAATTTAAAATATATATATTGATTTATAACTTTTATTGTATATATAGTTAAATAAAATGAATTTTTATCAAATTTGAATGCTTTTCGATGCTATAATATTTTTATCAATTTATTTAAAAATATATCTATACATTTTATAATTTAAATTAATATTAATAATCCTTGCTAAAACTGCTCCAGAGAACCTTAAACAATAGATCAGAATTGATGCATAAATCACTATCTATAGAGTGTAACGTCTGACATAATTATTTATAAGAAAAACCCCAGAGTACTATTATAATTTTCATCATATTCACATTTCTAATATATATTCGTAAAACAACCAAAATAAAAGGTTCATTAATTACTTTAAGTACTTACGATATTCATTTGTTGATCCTGTATCTCCTTGTTAACATTCACAACGCTCATTAAAGCTGAACCTGTTTTGGATATTAGATGGTAGATTGAAAGTGAGTATTGATATGATATATACATATATATATACCGTAATAGGTATATTTATATATATGTATGTATTCCTTTCTGATCTTACCAATATCGCCCGTTCCGCTTTGTTGCGCGTTCATTGCAATCTTGGCCAATGCTTCATTGAATAGACGTGAGGCAGTTGCGGCACCTGTTGCATGAATTGCAACGAAATCAATTGCAAATTAATTTATATATATATATATATATATATATATGTACGATTATGTATGATATATGATAATATGAAAATATATATATATAGATATATTATATGATAATGTGGATAAGAATATCACGTTGCTTACCATGTAGAGCCTTCAGGTAACTTTTGCCTGCTGCAATTAGCTGTCTGGCACCCGGATTGAATCTATCAAGTATATTCTGCAATTATATATACAATGTTGTTGTTAAATACAAATTTTATTCACATTTATTAATAATAGCAATAATTTATTAGCTGACATCGCATTCCTCAACTACAGATCATTTAGTTGAACATTTTTATTAAAAGTTTGTTGTTTTTTTTTCTTGTTTTCATTTTATTATTTCATTTTATTATAACTATTAACTATTTACTGTTCATGTTGTGTGTCTGTATGTCTTATTCCCTCACGCTTAACAGTTCCCTCTCACTCTCCGTCTATGTTAATGGTTTTCCACGACTTGCTCTCTGTAGTAAAAGTTCAGTTGTATAAGACACTGTCTGTATGAGCGTAAAGTTGCTGCTAATACTGACCAATGTTGTGGTCAACAATGGACATCTACATCATTAGTTCCGCGTAAACCACAATCAACAGAAAGATTATGGACACACGACATACAATCGTAATACCAACTTGCACCTGTACATTTACTTTGTTTGCTTGAATGGTGAATGGAATACTTTAACTATGCACCTTAACCAGAGTAATTCACTAATCCTCCATGAATAGCGAGAGTGTAAAGAAATCATTTACATTTCCAACTGGCTTTCCAGTTTATATACAAAAAAAAAAAAAAAAACTACAAAGCGACAGGTTATAAACTTAATGCAACATAATTCAACTTAACGTAAATGCAATATAACTTCAACACAATTCTACAGCAAAGCTTGAAGAATTTAAAAAATCAATTTGAAAGTAAATCTAAAGTTGATCAAGATGGAAATTAACTGCCAAAACTCTTAGAGTATATGGAATAATTAAGGTAAATTTACCAATCCAAAAGGATCAGATACCTTTTAAGATTTTCTTTTTTACTTTCATTATGCAAGTTTAGTTTTTATTTAAAATATAATTGGTAAATGATTGATTTATAATCGAAACCATTTTATATATAGCTTATTATTATTAGAGATTTAGTAACTATTTCTGGCAGGTTCGTAAACAAATTAAATAAAATTACTAAACTGATTTTCTCGTAAAGAAAAATTCTAACTATTTAAACATAAACTAATTAAACTTCGTTCTTAAATTTTTTGTTTAGAACTTGAAGAAAACAAAAAATAATTTTCTTAAATAAATATTATATATATTTATATATATATATGAATATATATATATATATATATATATATGCATATATTTATTTATATATTACTTTCAATCAAATATAATGAAATCGAAAAGTTTCTGCCAAGTAAGATTCCAAGTGGATTTCCTATTTATGTTGCTGACATCTAGCAGAATCATTTCCTATATTGAAAATGAATTAATAATTTGTGATGAATCATGAAATAAGTTGATAAAGCTCGGCAAGTAACAAAAGTATAAAAATATACATCTTTAAGATACAATTTCGAAGCAGCAAATTTGAATAAATTAGTTATTAGTTATGATTCATGACTGCGGCAAGCTTACACGACTAGTAGATATTCTTTACTTTGACAATAAATAGAAATCAATTAGAAGTTTAATTTCAATTTGTATAGTTTTCCCACTCTTGAATATGTTGTTATAAAATGAATATAGCCATTATTAGCAAGCATAATTAGTTAGGGTATAAACAATGGCAAAGTGCACAGGGTGTAGATTTTCAAGTGACGTAAATTGTTTTGTCATCCCAATGCAGGCCTTAGTTTTGAGGTTAGAGTTGAAATTAGATATGAAGGTGAAGCACGGGATATGTGCAAATGACATCAGCTTTGTCTAAATATAAATATGATAGAGAAGACAACAATTACATAGGCTCAAAGTGATCCTGGGCTATTTTGTGGTTGTCCATAAAAAAAAAAAGCCCAAAAAAAAAATATAATGAATGAATGCCCAACTACTGAGCCATTGGCACACGCAAACCCAAAAGCTGTAAATGACTCACAAAGCATTTCATTGTTTTGATGTTGGAGCAGCACTTGGCACTTGGTAGTTGGCAGTTGGCAGTTGGCAGTTGGCAGTTGGCAATTGGCACCTGGTAGCCGGCATGGTTCAATCTTAAGCTAAAGTTTGAGAGAGGCTAGGGTGGGGTGAACCTGTTCGTAGCATAATTAATTACTATGCGCCTGATTATTGAACAAATATTTTTTGCCTATAGATCATTTCCGCCTGTTGTACGAATGGCACAAAAGCGCAGCACTCAAGGCTTATGGCTCCTAGCTATTGGATACAATTGGTTAACTCACTTGTTCAGTTCAAAGACAATTAGCAACAAGCTGTCAAAAATTAACCACCTCAAAAATAAACAAAATATTTTGTTCGTTTTTTACGTTCGTTTTTTGTGAAAACAGTTTAACTTTTTTTTTCTATGGTGGCTAAGTACAATGGATTCTCGCAACGACAAATGCTAAAATATTGTTTTTATTTTTTATTATTATTGTTTTTTTTTCTGTATTTTTATTTAACTAACAAATTTATTAGCTGCAAATGTAGCATCGAGGCGTGGGAATGAATGCACTCAAACTGGAATTTGAAACACACTTTGAATATCTCAAGGTCGCTTTCAGTTTAACTATTCGTGTACGAATCATTTGAACTTAACTGAGTGTTTCTTTTAATGATTTGTTTCAAGAGCATTTGAATCCGATATACCATATATAGTACACTATATAAAGATTTTTTTTTATTTGTACTGGTATAAACTCTGTAATCAAATATTTTATTTACATTCAACTTTTGATTGTTTAATTAGACTGAATATTGCTCCAACTGTGTCTCTGACTTTGAATCTGACTCTAGCTCTGCCTTAGCTCTGTCTCTACCTCTGTCTATAACTCTATTTATTATTATAATTATGACTGAATTGTGTTGTAATTAAGACTAAGTTAAAGCTGTAAGTCAAACTTTCAATCTTAAAAATCTATAGATTTATGCACCTTGAACCCTGCGTATAGAGATAATAAAACTTACTTTAAATGCATAAAAAACTTATAATTTTAATTTTAATGAAATTAATGATAAATATTTCTGCTTAATGAGAATCACATCGAATAATATTATAAATATAAATAAATATTTTATTTAGTTCTAAATAATTTAATAAATTTGTCTAGTAAACTTTATTTAGCCAGCAGTTTCTGAAGCTGCAACACCTGCGCTCAGTTTTTACAGTCTCTACTGATAAAAGTGTTGCAGCAATGCAATGGAATGTAACTGAAACTAACGGTTATTATTTATTAACGTATCCGATTACTCAATACTGTTCAGTTGAACTAGTTGTATCCTAAAGACATTATTAGTTTATGAATTGTAGTTTCCTATGAATATAGTATATCCAGTTACAAACATTTGTTGAGTTTTCATCATCCTCTTTGGGTTTTTCATTGTGCAATTAAGCAAAAAAACGCTGACGCAACATTTATCACACTAGCAAATCGCTTCTGGCCAGCAAGAAACACTTAACCCAAAATAAATTGAGGCCCCAAGTGGCCCTCCCAGTGGTCGCCTCTAATCGGTGCTTAACATAAATCGCCAAGTGAGCTCAGCACAAGTAATTTTTTTAATTAAAAACAAAAAACAGCAAAACAAAAAAAAAAAATACAAAACAAAACAACATAAAATAAGAAAAAAAATTTTTTTTTTATTTTTTTTTTTGTAGTCGCAATGCAAAATGCGGGCCAACAATTTTGTTAACTGTTTTCCACTACGCGCGGCATTTGAGCGCTCAACGAGCCGGTACAAGCGGGTAGCAGGTGGTGTCTGGTGGTTGGGGGCCCGACCATAATTCAACAACGCCAACGGTCACACCCACTTTGAAGCATGCGAGAATGCAATACACCAACAGCTACAACAACAACTATAACAACAACAAACCGCAATTATGCCAATTAGAAAATGAAAACTTGCAAAAAGAAAACAACAAAACAAAAAGCATATGAAAATAGAAGGAAACTAAACACGCAACAGGTAGAAAAGCAACAACAACAACAACAATAGCAACAACATTATCTGTTGACAAAACCTAATCTAAGCGAAGGCGTCAAGGCGCAATCACTGCTGCCCACCCCCTTGCCGTCTTAAACGCTGTCAGCGTGTAGAGCAAGCGCAGCGTGCGTGAAAAATGTTTGGAAATTTGCGTGACCTCCCAGTCTAAAAGTGTGAGTTGTAAGGCTTCCTAGTCATCTCCTACTCTTATACCTATTCTCTCTCTGTCTCTCTCTCTTTCTCAATGCTTTTTCAAGTGGCGAATGTTGCACGGACGGACGTTGACCTAGTTCCGTTTAGCCCATGTCCCATGCCCATGCAACATACCCTCTCTTCCTTTTAGCACACCCCACTCTCTCTCTCTCTCTCTCGCTCTCTATCTCTCCCTCTCTCTATCTCTTGCTCCCTCTCTAATGAAGCAGCCTTATAAATGCCTTCGCCTTTGACTCACAATCCGTCACAGTCTCTATCCAATTCTATGTTAGCGCTTCGGTCTCCTTACTATAGCCATTAGCCAACGACTTTGTTGTCGTCTCCATCGGTTGCTGCAATTTTCATTTATTTCCATTGTTTTTCTCGCTTTTCATACTCTTTAACCATTGCATATATTTTATCGAGTCTACTGTTATAAGCAACAACAGCACCAACAATAGATTAGACAATAGCTGTTAAATTTAAAACTAGTTCCTGGGTATCACATAGTCGTTCACATTTGAACCAAAGTCATTCCTACATGGAGCACCTTTACTTATTGTTCCCACCGTCCCACTTATACACCAAGCTATGCTGCTTTTGAGTGGCTTCGCCTTCAACACAGTATAGAATACCTAGAGTACCCAGCGTACCAAGTGTACCCAGTGTACTAGGCACTAGTGCTCATTCTCCAGTGCCCAGTCCCCGGTGTACATTGCAAACCATAGAGACACAATCACAGCAAATTGCTTAGGTCTTTGTGTGGCCACCTGGACATCATTCTCATCGCTGGTATGCAGTTTATTGGGTCTCCACTTCAATTTATGCCGTCGGAATGCGCCATGAATCAAAAAGACTGACAAACTATTTTAGCTTATTAACTGGGCACAACGAACGTTGCCAATAAACATATACTATCAATATAAAATACATAATATATATATTTTTGATATTTAACTTGATTATCAATCTTTATAAAGTAAACATAAAGAAAGAAACTGTCAAAGATATACAGAGGCAGATACCATCTTAAGATTAATATTACTTAAGATAATAGTTTAAACGATTTCTATTTGATTATTTATTTGATTTTTGTAAACTAAAAAAAGCAAATCAACTCTGAACATGTCTTTGTTTATTTTAATGCTAATTTTTTTTTACCACCTTGCCAAAATTAGCTTAATGCTTAACCAGTTAACAGATTCTGATTATGTTTCTTTTCAGTCAGTCAGAAAACAGTGCAGATTTATTATTATTAGAAGTTCTTTTAAGCTGTAAAACAGTAATTTGAGCTTAGTTAAATAGCCGTCACTTAAGTGTATTATGTTAACTGTTAACTGGTTTAAATGTGATTTATAAAAACTTTTTAGAAAGGCCAAAAAGAAAAACAAATTAAAGAGATGCTAAAAAAGAGAGACGACACAAGTTAACCTCATTTTGATATGAGCTGGAGAATGTTTAATGTTAAATACTTAATGCAAATTCCATTCAATATATAGGAATATATGGGAATATACATATATATAGTATTTATACGTAATATCAATCAGATATTATAATAGATATTTAAAGCACTTAAAGCTGACAACTAACACGTCTAAGGCCTGACATAAGTTGAACGTATTATAAATCACTTGGAATTAAATATAATCATAAATAAACTTGTATATATAAAAGAAGGAAGTAATTTTGATTGATATACAGTAACTAATTCAAGAGTATACATACCTACATATACATATATATATGTATTTATATGTAATAAAATATATTTTACTGCCAATACGCGTTATGCTTATAATATAACTTTCCCAGTTGAAGATTTCAAAACGAGTTCGTTTCCTGAGTCTTTTTTTTAAGTTTTCAGCAAATTTGTCACAATAATTAAATTTTACAATTCAATGCTGTGAAGAATGAAACAAATACAAACAACAACAATAACAACAAGCAACAACAACAACAACAACAACGACAACAACAACAACAACAACAACAACAAAATATTGTTTTAAATAAAAACAAACAAGCAAAGAAGCAAAACAAAAAAACAAATGCAAAATGCAAATGTTGCTGGAGCCCAGAAGACTTAGCCATGTGCAACACAAAAAGCCAAGGAAACAGCCCAGCTACAAAAATTTCCGCAATTTTTATTTCAACTGAAAACCGCAAATACAAAAAAACCAACAACAACAAAAAAATAAGAAAAACAGCTGCTGGCTGAAAATTGTGAAAACTTAAAGTTGCATAATGAAATAGATGCGCGATATGTGCAACGCCCGTGTTGCAGCCGTAGCCCGATGCACCTACCTGCTCATACACCTTACAACCCCTTTTTACTTCACACCTTTACCCTGGCTTGTCCGTAATGGCATATGCCACAGCGACGAAACTGTAAAAAGAAGCTTACAACTTGCCAAACTCTCAAGACTTTTTTTTTTGTTTTATTTTTTTTTTTTTGTTGGTTTTTATTAATATTGCTGTTGGTTGTTTTTGGTTTTTTTGTTTGTTGCAACTGCCGCATTGTGTGGCAGAAACGCAATTGAACTTGTTTGTGCGGTTTCATATGTTATATAGTCATTGGTTTTTCTATTGGAAAACATTACCAAGAAAGAAAACAAAAAGAAACAATTCAAAGCCTTAGCGCGTCGTGACCAAATTTGGATTTAAGCCACCGAAATTCACTTTCAACTGTCTTAGCTGACAAGCTAACTGCCAAACGGGAAATATATGTGAATACATAAATATATTCATTTAATCTCAACAGATTTTTGGTTTGAATTTTTAGGGCTATTTATAGACATGGCCTGTGGCTAAAATAGTATTTTTAAACTATCTCAACGAAAATAAAATACCCTTTAAGATAAATAGATCAAGTTAAATATAGTTAGTTTTGCTATAAAAATTATTAATATTTTAAAATTAATATACATATAGTAACTAATCTATTTTAACTACTATTAATACGGGTATCTACCAGCACTTAACTTTAATCTAACTATTTAAGCTGAATTTCAACAGCAACGGCTTTAAGCAGATTCATTCATGTATTTATCCCAAATCAAGTTAAATCACAAATTATAATAATAGCCCACATATACATATATATATATATATATATATAGTATAAATATCATTTAAGCATTTATGGTTATAAACTGCTTTCGAATAGTTTGGATAATTAGTGGAAACCCGCAAGGGTTTAGAAAATATGAAATTAGTTGTAGACACTTAATAGAAACAGCCTTCACGCAATTTGTTGCTATGCTTTGAGTTGTTTTAAGTCAGTTACATATATATGTAATATATATATATATATATATATATATATATATATATTCATATACTGTTGTTATATAAGAAAATTGTTTTGCTTTATGAAGTCAGCGTTGGCAGTTGGGTAATACATTTAAAATTGTAAGCCGCAAAGCAAATTATTTTCATTTTCTTAGATTAAAATTGGATTAAAAAGTAATTTACGCCTAAGTGGAGACGTCACCTTGACCAATATAAACTAAACTTGTGATAAATATATTTCTATATATAAAGTAATATATATATATATATATATATATATAGTATTTATAGGAATATCTTTCACTTTCTTCGCTTTGGTAATCAACATACTTAAGAAGACACTTTAGATTCATTTCTTAAAATATTATATTTTATAGGACGACTAAGGAGTTACTGACTGGTCAATGCGGAAGTCATTTTGAGGATTTTAAGCATCATAATAATATATTATATAAATATTTATCACTCTAGACGAAATACTATAAAATCTTTGTTATGTTTCTTAACAAGGCTGAAATGCTTGTGTTTGTCTTTTAAAAAAAATTAAACATTATTTATGTCTGAGATTAAAATAATTAATTCATTGATTTTAATATATATATATATATATATATGTCTAATACGTATTGAATGCTGATAAACATTTTTTGGCTAACTGACGGATAAATGTATTTTTATTAACTTAAATGGCAAAAAACCTTATTGTTTCACATTTGACTCTACCGACTCAAGGTATTCGCGCACACTTACAGAAGGGCCATAAAAAGCTCATTTGAATTTCTTTATTACCTCTTAAACTACTTAAAACTAGCACAAAAAATAACAATCACAACATAAAAACCTAAAGAGGAAAAATATACGTATACGAATATATACAAAGAAAAGGAAAAGAAAAACTAAATAAGAAGAAGAAGAATAAGAGAAGAAAAAAATAGAAACACTTACCCTATAAACGCCATCAACGAGTTTTGTTATTTCTTCGGCCTCCATTTTTGAACTTTTTGCGGTTGGCTGATCGGATGTAGATTTCAAATATATATCGATTCAATATATGTAAAGAAGCAGCAGCTATAGGAAGCTGTCTACAGTCAATGGTATATGCTTCTCTGTATCTAATTGAAGCCCAGGCAAGCAAGTAAATTCAAATTCACTTTCAACTGCAGTACCCAGAGGCAGCTTTGATTAAATGGGCCTCAAACTGGGACTGCACTCGATTTTCACTTTCTAAAGTGGCACAGGCGCACACATATACACATATACATATATATATATATATATATAAATATATATCTATATACAGATAGAGAAAGAGAGACAAACACACGCACCCAAAAGACGTTGAACCGGGCCAAAATTGTAAACTTGTAACTTTGACTTTCGGCGCAGAATCTTGGAAATCTTGTTTCGAACAGCTATGGATAATGTCGTGACTTTCTTTCTTTCAACAGCCCCACGAATCTCCAGCCACGTAACCAACTAAATTAAATGCCAACACGCTAAACGAGCCAACTGTTTGTCGGCTTTTGGCTTCTCGGCAAGTAGGTTTTTTTTTGATTTTTTCTTTTCTTTCGATTTGGCTTCTTATTTTTTTTTTTGGTTTTTTTTTTTTGAATCTTATGCAGCGTTTCGAGAGTTTGTTTTGTATGGCGACTTTTCGGCAGCTTCTACTGGAATTACTCAAAGTTTAGCTTCGATTTTCGACACGTTAGCTGAATTGGGCTGATTAAGTTATTATTCAAGTATTTCTGTAAAGAGAACAATATAAGAAATACATTAAAATATATGATAAAAATTATACACAATAATTGTAAATTTAATATAGAGTTTATAAATAAATTTCAGCAATTCTTTTGATTAATGAAAATCAAGCAAAATGTAGATTGATTAACTTAGGCTTAAGAAGCGCAATGTATATTGCAGATATATATATTTACAGTTTAATACTTCGCTTATAAGTAACTAACTAACTAACTTACTATCTCTATTTATAAATATATATTAAATTTTTGGTTAAGGAATTTGATAACATTTATCGATTTTTTATCAGCTAAAATCTTTGAACCTTATGCAATACTCAAAAGCAGTGAGAGTTAAAAAGCGAATAGAATAACTTTTAATACATTTTTTTAATTTTCGATAAGTAATATTATCGTGGGGATTTCCCCAGCTTAGAACTGGTGCAACAACCCTTAAGTATATAATCGCCAAATAGAAGTGAAAACTAAATTTCACCATAGAAACTTCACTTGTTTGATCAATATTGAAAGTGATTTTAGGTTTGATATTTGATTGAACTTTAAATAATTTTTTATATTTAAATCAAATAATAGTATTTAAAACAATGAGTAAATTGGATGATCTTTTGGCCAAGAAGAAGACTGTGGTGCCAGTATTGGATTTAAGCCGCAGCAATATCCAGACAACTGAAGAGTTTAAACGTTTAATGGAAAAAGTGCCAGACTATAAAATGCGTCCAATTAAAGTGCGTGCCGAAGAGATAAAGATTCGTGACAAAGATTATGCTTTTAAGATGCCCAAAAAGGAGATGCGTAAGCTGCTCAAGAGTAATGGCGAACGGGAGACACTTTACACCTATGCAGATCCAGTGCCCAGCGAAATGAAAGATGTGGTACTTATGGAACTGTGCGCTGTGCCCATTGATTGGAAAATGTTGACCACATTACGACCCAAATCAAAACAGGAGGAGGAGTATTTCAGTCGAATGGTTGAAATGGGTAAACTGGAATTGAAGACCGAAGCTCGTGATAGACGTGATTTTGCTCTAAACAATTGCATAAAGAAGATTAAAAACAAATCTGGAATTGTAGAGACCCGTCTAATTACCTGCGAATACTGTGGCGAAGAGATGTGTTGGGGTATGACATAAAATGCAAAAATATTATATACAAATATATTCACCAACTTAATATCTACAGGCAAATCGTGTGGCGATTTTAACTACGATTTGTATATACGCGTTGAGGCAAAAATAATTAAACCAAAACCCTTGGCAAATTCATCAAATAAAACTAAGCTCAATGGACGCAAAAAATCGACAATAGGTGGAGCCAAAGTTAAAGTCAAGAAATCGTCAAAATCAAATTAAAAATTTACTATAAATTATAGTCTATAATATAACTAGTTTTTATATAGGTAAAAAAAAATTTTTAGCTTAAGGCCAAGTATAGTTCTACATTCTCTAGTAAATCTATTATGTTTACTTGACTAAAAATAATATATATATATTTTAAAATACAAAACAAAAAAGTTATTGTCATATATACGCTAATTGAGTTTCTTGCTCGTGACAAGTAAATTACAACTTACTGAAAATGTAATTAGCTAACTTTAGTTGAACAAACTAAAACCTTTAACATAATACTCGTATTATGAGTATCTCTATACAAATAACTCAAGACGAGAATGCAAAACAAACCAAAGCTAAATTAGAAAAGAAAACCAAAAACAAAAATATTCAGCAAGAAACTGACAGAATTTATTATGCTTCAAAAATCTAACTAACAGAGCTCTAACAGTGTTCTAACAGAGCTCTGTAGCATAAAATTCTGTTATCCTCAATGATGATCTTTAGATCTACAGATCTTTGTATCAAAAACTTGTTACTTATATATAAAATAATTAACAAATATTTAAACTATTGCATTTTATAATATGCTTAAGATAACTGTTATATATTAATTTTGTGCGGTTATACCAAATGACATTAGAAAGAGTTAAAAGCGTTATACCAAAGTCTAAATTGCTCTTCGAAATGATAGCACTTGGAGTACATTTCAGGTTTATATCGCTTAAAAACTGTTAAATATTACCTTTTATAAAAGTTAAATAAGAGTTAATAATACAAGTTTTTTTTATACATTTTAAAAAATAACAAAAGGTCCTTTAAATTGTAGTTTTATTGCTTTTGAGTGTTAGTTATTTCCTTTATAATCAGTTCAAACATCAAATTTGATTAAAATCAAATCGAAAAACTTGACACGAAACCGCAAAAGAGAGAAAAAAAAAACACCAAACTCAAATTCCTCAGCGCAAACGCAAAAAACAAAAAATAGAAATTTTTAAAATATTTCTCTATGGCAATAAAAAGTTTAAGATACAAGTTTGCCGGCTACAAATAAGAAAACAATAAAAAACATAAAAATAACAACAACAAAAATAACAACATTCAAAATGAAATGGTTAAAATATTTAAATTGCCACTAAACAACAGAGGCAAATTTCCATTAAGGCTAAATAAACAAGGCAAGTCAAGCCCAGGCACTGCCTGCTGCTGGCTGCCCACTAAATGCTGCTCCAAAAGTTGCAGTCAACGTCTGAGGCCGCAACATCGTTGCGTTGGCGACAACGTTCACAGTGGCAAGCACCTTGCCACTTGCAGCCCACATAAGTCGCCATCGAGACGCTTGTGCAACGATTTGTGCAAGCCTTCATCTTTGTCTTTATATTGTTGTCTCTGTATTTGTCTGTCTCTCTTTCTCTATCTCTATCCCTCTCTCTCTCTCTCTCTCTCTGTCTAGGCTGTAAGAATTCAGTGGTCGTGGCTCAGTGGTTGCACAGCTTTTGATTACTAATGAGTTCAGTTCGGCTTCAGTTTCGGTTAACCGATAGCTCTGATTTATGTGGTTTATTTATGGAAATTATCTATTCGCGTTGAAATTGAAAATTTACTTTGAATATCAAATTTATAGCACCTCACCACATGAGGCAGGTCTAAAGTTCGGCCCTCCGACACTGGAATTTCAATTTACAGGCTCAACTATCATGTGGCCAGGTTCTTAAATCAACTATATATATACATAAAGAAAAAGTAAAGAAAAAAAATTCAAAGTTAAATTAAAGTTTAATTTGTAGCGCTCTTAAGAAACTTTGGCGATCTATAAAATGTTTCAGAAAAAAAATGTATAAATTGTTTTATATTAAAACAAAATTTATATAAAAAAAATATATAAAAATGTATAATAAAAATATATATATGATTAATAGAAAAAAAATATATTCGTAATAAAAATACTGATAGTCATATAAATTTACAGTAGAATTTGTAGAAACTAAGAGCTAATTTTTTGATAAAATTATAATATACTATTGTAGGCCGAAGAAAGATGATTGATTAAAAAACTCATTCAATATTTCCATATTGTAAATCTTTTTTTTTTTAGATAAAATTACATTTATTTTACTTGAAGAGTAAAAGTGAAAGAAAAACTCAGAAAGTAAAAAATATAAAGCAGTTAACAAAAGTGACACAACTTGTGTAAAGCAAACAATTATTGAATGTATATGGAAAATAAAATAGAGAAAAACAAATATATTACGCGAATAATCGATGAATGGAGTTTTAAAAGGAAAAGAAAATTTCACAAGCTTTTCATAATTCTGTAGACACGATATAAAAGTAAATTTTCAAAAACAAATCCAAGTAAAAAGAAGTTGATTGTTAGTTGAGATGAATTTGCTATATATAGTAAAGATACTATATACATATATTATACCTTAAATATATATTTAAATTTATTCTTAAATCGAAAAGCAACAAATAATTAAATAAATTGTTATAAGATCTAATTTAATTCTAAGATTGTTAACAAATTGTGTTATTGACTTTAAGTAAATTAGAATCTTAAGTATTAAGAGTGAATTGATATAACAATTGTGTAGAGCATGTCATGAATTTATATGTTTTGTGCTTTTCTTTTAAAACTACGAAAACTTTCCTTAAATCATCTAAAACTTTTACAAGGCACGTCAACACTTGGTCTAAGCCAGTTTTATAGATCTTTTACATGGAGCTCTATTGTAATGTGGACGTGCTAGCGTGGGCAAAAGTCACACTTACAACTCAACAACTGAAGAGAAAGAGTGTAGAAATGTTGAAAATGAAATGATATTGTGATAAAGTGATATCAAAACACAAATAACAAAGCATATAAAAATAAAAGTAATAATAATAATGATAATCAGAATAAAAATAATAAAAATAAAAGCGCAAAGAAAACATATTGAAATCTTATGAAATCGACTTGGCATGCAGACCTCTTGTTGTATATATATATATATAGATATGTTTATAAAGATGAAAGATAAACAATCGGAAGATAAGCACAAGTGAGAGTGACGAAAATACACGTAGCTTTTATTTCTGGCAAAAGGTAAAGAAATAAAGAAAGAAAGTTGTTGCTTTTATCAGAAAGTTTTGACATTGCTTTGTGTTTCGCTTGGTCTATACATAACTTAAGTGATGCCAAGCCCCACTTAGAATTTCCATGTTGTGTTAAATGACTTAGGCAACAAACTGAACTGAACTAAGCGCTACGACAATACTACAACAAACAACTGCTGCAACATTCCTGAAGCACTCACAAGGTTGATACTTGCGGTCAACACTGACAGCTGATACCCTGAGAAGCTGATACACGTAGTTTGATTACGTTTACGATAGATATATATATATATATATAAATATAAATATACATCAATTTCTTGTTGTATATATATATATATATATATATTTGTGTGTGTTTTTGTATCTTCTCTTATTGCAGATGCACAGATACGTTGGACGTACTTGGACTTGCTGCCGTTTTACTCAGTTTATAAGTTTAGTTTGTATAGGCCAGGTCTGGGCTATACTGGTTGCTATAACTTTTAATTACGAGTCTACTATGCAAAAAAGATGTTTAACTATTAAGAACAAGGCTAACCTGACTCAATAGACAAGCTGAGCAGCTGCAGCTTGCGAATAACAAATTGACCACTTGACCACTTGAACACTTGACTACTTGACTGACCATGATAACAGCATTTCTTATGGAATTCAATAATAACTAAATTAACACTTTGATAAATATCTAATTATAAGTAAACAATGAATACTTTAACTATTATTAAATAACTGTCTTTTTCATACTTTGCATTTATGATACTTACAAGAGAGAACTTTCAACTCAACGCATATATTTATATTTATATATATATTGGATAGCTGAAATATCCTGAAAGCAGTGTTCTTTAATGGGCAAATGAACTTTTCCAATTAGATAAAAATGACAGGGTGCGAGATCAGGTGAATAGGGTGAGTGATTAATGGTTGGAGTTTTTTTTGTCAAAAAATCTGTGACAAGCGTAGACCGATGAGACGGCGCGTTACAAGGTCTTTCGCAAAAGAAACAGGAATATAACTAAATATAATAAATATAAGTGTCTCTGATGGCGCCACCTATTGGTGGGTATATGAAAAAAATCTTAATCACTTGTTGAAATTTCGTATAAATTTTAAGACAATTGGACAACTACAATCGAAGTTATCGATCAAAAAGTGACAGAAACTTCAATATTGTTTTGGGTAATCACCGGCCCGACTTCTGATCGTCACAGAGGTCCTCACGACCTTCTTGGAATCGCTTAAACCACTCATGCACATTACTACGTTTGCGACTGTCCATATATATATATGTATATATACATATGTAAGCTTTTAAAGGTCTTTACAACTTTCGCCAAATCAAAAAGCATTGAATACAACTCTAACAACAATTTTCCGAATATCAAATAGACAACTTCAGGCAGATGTCCAAAATCAACACAAAAAACATAGGCTTTAAGATGCAGATGAACATGAAGATGAAGATGAAGATGTAGAAGATGAAGTAGATGGTAAGGTCGAGTTAAAGATGTAGAGGTAAACTCTAAAACTATTATTATCAAATGCTCATCATTAACATTTGTTGGCTGCTGTTACCGACTTTGCAGATCTCGGCGTGACGATCAAATTGCAGCACATGTGAACACGTGTGACGACTCGTTGTTGTTGTTGTTGGTAGTGTTATTGTTGTGAAAATGAAATTAAACTAAAGACTGAGGACTGAAAACTGAAGACTCAAAGATTGAAGTCTGTAGACTCAAGATTGAAGCAGACAATGCACAGACATGAACAGCTCAAAAGGGGCGGCTGTTGGGTGTTAGAGGTGGTTGGAGACTTGTACGCTAAATTGCCGCCAGATACATTTGCAAATGAGTTTCAGACATAACAGCAAAATAGCAAAAAGAGCAAAACAGAAACAAAAAAAAACAAGTAACAACAAGTAACAACAAACAGACACAAAACAATAACAATAACATTGTAAGCCAATGCAAATTGAGAGGCAAAAAGAGTCTATGGCACCCATTGAGACATTGCCCCTCATCTGTATATAACATTCAAGCAATTTATTGGCAGTGAAAGTAAAAGTTAAAGTTATTTTCTTTGGGCTGTCGAACCGAACTCATAACCAGCGGGGCAAAAAAAAAAAAAAAACAACAGCAAACTCTTCAAATGGAATTTGCATTTTATTTTAATATTATTATTATTTCTTTTAATATTTTCATTTTTGCATTGTAACGATAATTTCAAGCGGTGTTAACTTAACCAATTGATTTCAATTGCCATATTTTAAATACTTTTTGCACTTTGTTACCATAAACAATAACTAAATAAATAGAGAAATAGATGTACAGTTAGATTTGATACTAATTATTACTTGTTTATATATAAAAGAGTATATTATAGTCTTATAGAGTTTTGCTTTGTATTTTCTTTGAAATTATTTTAACAACATGATCTTAAAGAAAAGAATTTAAGGCAACGTTCCATTAACCCCTTAGCTACTACTCTTTGACAATTGGCCGCACCTAACCATGATGGTAAGGGCCTATCCATGGGCACATCCAAGCCGAATTCGATCGTGACTTCATTTGGTAACGTTGTGCACGTAGCTGCCGCATTTCTGGAATCTCTCAATGCTGTTGTTGAGAGAGCAAAGCCGTCATAAATTAGGTGTAGATGGCATCTTAAAAACCGTGCCGGCTTCTTTTTGCAAGTTCCATGCAAGTTTATGTGTCGCCATTAAATTGCACAACGCCCTCAAGCAGTTGGGTGTGACTAAGCCTATAACACTAATATGCGATTTAAAACTAAGACTTAACACAGCACAACAAAAAAAAACAAAACATGTAAATATTTAAATGTAAACATTTTAAAAAATAAACCTATTAACTTGTTAGTTTTTTATTATCTAGTCTAGTAAAGTTAGAAACATAAAAATTACATGCAAGAAAATACAATAGTTTTTGCTTCCGTATATGCAGAGCGCTCACAGATAAAGAGCTTTTTTAAGCTCTTAGTACATAGAACTTTTCCAACTAATACGATTGTATATATACAAGTATATATATTTACCAATAGATATTGTAAGATTGATTGATCGATTGTAACCTTAGTTTGAAGTGATTTAAAGTGATTTGAAAGAGTAGCAAATAAGCCATTCACTTGCTTACGAGTAACTCGAGATTTGTTTTTAGCCCCTTTACCATAAAAAAGAGCAAAGCGGAGCTAATGGAAATGTGCAAAATCGAAATGTATCTAACACATAAAAATAATCTAGCCATGTCCGTCTGTCTGTCCGACCGTCTGTCCGGCCTGTTTTTCAGAGACTATAAGAACTAGAACAACAAAATTTTAAACCTATATTTGTTATTTTGTTTTGTTATTTGTTATGCTATACGAGTTTGTTTTAGATATTTGAATTTCGTCCCCTGACCCCCGCAATTCGAACAAAACGATTATACGGCACAATTTTCAACCGATCAAATTTCATTTTGGTACACATTTTAATTAGACCATTCCTGATCTACGTTGTGAATTTCGTTAGATTGAACAATATACACGGAACTTATATAACATTAAGTATCACGCCATATAGCGCAGGGGGCTAAAGGCGCGCGCAATGGCTAAGTACGTGCAGAACTGTGTGTGTGTGTGTGAGTATGTGCATGTATAGCTGCATATGTACGCAAACGTGCTCTCCTAGTCGGGTTCACTCGACTATAGACTTCTTACTTGTTTGAATTTTGGAGGTACTATGAAGCCTTATAAATTCCATGACAATTGCTAATCCGTATATATATATATATTTATATATATATATATATATATATATATATATATATAATTTATCACATAAGAATAAAGTAAACTAAAGAACAATTCAAATAAGAATTATTGAATGACTGAGTCAGTGCCAAGGAATGCGACCTTGAGCTGTCGTCAAAAGGCGGTGGTTGCGGTGAAGCTTGTGGCAGTTGTGGTGGCTGTTGAAATGTCGTGACTGGTTAAGTTATAGCCAAAGTAAAGTCTCTAGCACATAACAACAAGTACAGCTGTATGGCAAATAAGAGGTAAACAAGGGGAAATCGGTTTAAGAGTACTGACAATAAATACTAAATCGAAGAGGCAGAGAAAGAAATCAGCATCGTTGCAGAAAAAATAGCGCAAGTCTCATACAATAAAACACGTTTGACGATTGCTTTGATGAAGATGAAGATTGAATATCTGTCAGAAACATGTTCAGCAATAACAGCCAATGGCTCACACAATGTGGCAACCAACCGCAGCAGCAACTACAACTACAACTACAACAACAACAAGTAATAAATCTGTAGCCGAGTGTAACCGACTTCGAGGGTCCCTTTGCTTACATATGCAGCTATACATACACATACTCAGACACACACACACAGTTCTGCACGTACTTAGCCATTGCGCGAGCCTTTATCCCCCTGCGCTATATGGCGTGATACTTAATGTTATATAAGTTCCGTGTATATTGTTCAATCTAACGAAATTCACAACGTAGATCAGGAATGGTCTAATTAAAATGTGTTCCAAAATGAAATTTGATCGGTTGAAAATTGTGCCTTATAATCGTTTTTTTCAAATTGCGGGGGTCAGGGGACGAAATTCAAAAATCTAATACAAAGTCGTATAGCTTATGAAAATAACAAATCTAGGTTTAAAATTTTGTTGCTCTAGCTCTTACAGTCTCTGAGAAACAGGCGTTCATATGGACGGACATGGGTAGATCGACTCGTCTTGTCGCCTTGATCAAGAATATATATACTGTATGGGGTCTCCGATGATTATTTCTATGTGTTAGATACTTTTGGATTTTGAACATTTCCATTAGCTCCGCTTTGCTCTTTTTTTTGGCAAAGGGGCTAAAAACAACAGTAACAACAAAGTCAGCGTTCACTTTTATTTTCAACAATGCAACCGCAGTAACAACTATAGCACAAATGGCACAACAAGCCAAATAACAAAGATCAAACGCTGTAGCAAGGCCTGAGACTGAGACTGAGACAGAGGCTGCGACTGAGACTGTAGCTGTAGCTGTTGCTGTACTTGTTGCTTATTGAGAACAAAAAGAAAGATAAAAAGGAAAGAAAAAAAACAAAGAGCAGTGCACAAAAAGCGCAATAACAATAAGTATATATATAACAAGTTAACAAGAGGTACATCAGTGCACTTAATACTCTATAAGCCATGAGGTATGCCAACTTTTACTTAATAAGTAAAGAAGACAAAACAAAGGCTTTAAAAAGAAAATATTTTTTGGTTAGCATTTATACTTAACGTATACTTAATATTCATATATATATATATATATATACATATATAACTTTTGTATATGTATAATCTTTATACCCAAAAAAACTATGCAGCATTGAGAAAACAATAAAATTTTTGCATGTATCTAAATATTTTTATCTCAATCTGTTATAAGCCATTAGCTTAACTGTCAGATAAGCTGACATAATAGCTGTATTTGTAGACAGTAGTTGATATACATATCTATCATATAGAGTTTGCTGCATAATATAATAAAATATAAAATAAATAATAGTATAATATAATTAGTTTTTTTTGTTGTCTTCATTTTAAATCTAGGTTAAGATTGGTGTGGCAAACCTTAGTTACTTCCTACCCCTTCTTTCCGACGTCCTTGCATACACTATGCAGCCAAGGTGAAACAGCAGAGGAGTGTAATGAGTGCAGTTCTCATATATATATCCTTTGCATTATTATATGCTATATATCTTATGAATAAAAAAACCTATTCTATCTGTTAAATGACAAACTAATAATCGGTTTATATCGTGTAATTATCGTAATAGTTTTCTGTTATTTTTAAGTGATAAAAGTTAGGCAAATATTAATACAATTAAACTTTATACATATTAACACAAAATTTAAACATATTCCTTACATAATTATATAGTTTCGATTTATTGTTATAATCATTATATCAATTGAGTGAAGTATTGTTGGAAAATATTTTTATTTTTATTTTTTTTTTCAAGTGAGTTTTGTTTACTTTAAAATTAGGAACTGCCGCAACAAGTTCTGACCCCGATTTTTAAGGTCTACTATATACTCATAACGATATAATACCGTATATGTGTTGATGTCATTGTCTCTACAAATACAAGCGAAGTTATAGTTATAAAACGAAGTTATTCTTAAAAATGTGTAAATAAATAATCTCAAATGCTCAAAATACTTGTGTTTTGTTTACATACGATCAAAGCAGCAACAGATACGCGTAATGAATAATGAATATCTAATGAGTTTTTTTGGATGGATACTCGTATTAATGAGTATTTACTTATGCATATAGCTATTTGACTTACGTACACTAACCTTCATTGGTATACATATATATACTTATATCTATATATATATATATATATATATATATATATATTTATATATATGAATCATTTCATTCATTCGATTCTGTTGTGTGGCTAATTGAGTATTAAACGATTTAAATATATTTTGAATACTGATAATTTATACCACAAATCAAATTTTAATAATCCCAAAAATCAAAAATTAATTGTTGCTATTGTAAAATGATAATGAAAGATTTCGAAAAGATCTTCATAATGGAATTAAGTCTGGGATTCCCTGAGAGAAACTCAAATGAGTTCCTAATAATATAGTATAATATAATAAAGCTGTTTCCTCAATTTTAATTGACATTAAGTTTCTTCAGTCTACAGCAGGTGTGAAGACTTTGATCACCTATATATGTGATATACATATATATATATATATAATAAAACAGAACATCAATTGATGGCCAGTTTATATTAATCAAGGAAATATATATTGATTAAAGAAAAAATATTGATAAATCACATATATTTCATAAACTAAATAAATACATTAACAAAGAACACATATTGATCAAGAACATATATTTTAATCAACTATATGTATATATCAAACTCTTTTTATATAGCAGTAAGATTTCTTCTAAAAGTTTCGCTTACTTAAAGAAAGCCATGAGAATTTTATTTTATACACTAAAAAAATGACTTAAAATCTTAAAAGGTGAAGGAAATGAAACTAAATATTATATATGCTATTATTTTATACTACTAGATTAGACAATACATAAGCTGGATTGCTTAGTGTTGAGCAAAGAGTTAACAGAGCTATTAGCGATTATTATATAATGTATTTTGTATCTTAAAATGAGTTAAATATAGTATCTAATAATTTACTAGCCTAAAGCATTAAGTCACTTAACAATTCTTTAAATTTGTTAACTTGAATGGAATTGACTATATATATACATAAAAGAAAAGTCAATGAACTATGTTGAAGTTGGGTCCACTTCTTATTTATGCAGTCAGAGACCCAATTACATAGTTAATGGCTTTAAAAACTATCGGTTAAAACTAGACTAAGCCTAATATTAAAGTTTAGACTGTTATTCGTGGTATGGAGTTAATATGATAACAAAAAAAAAGAATTTATTTATTTTTTATATTTCTTGTTGTTGTGTAACTTTTGCATTGATATTTTGAAAACCAAAGTAAAAATCAAAATAAAATTTAAAAAAAAAAACAAGAGAAAAATTTAGCACAGTTTGAAACTCAAAACCAGTTTTTAAAACTGTGCTAGAATTTTGCTGTAAGTTTGTCATTTAAAGTTAATCTTACTGCCTTTGTGTTTTTGTATATTTTCTGCAGTTAATAAAATTCTGATCTTTTCTTAGCCGAAAACAACAGCAAGAGCAAAAAAAAAAAGAAACCAGTTTCAGTATCTGTCAGTTAACTCTGACAGCTAAAATATTAAGCAAATGTAATTCCCAGATACTCAGATATTTCTTTGCTCATAAGCATAAGAAATTTATTCTTCTTTTAAATATTTTCTTTTCTTTCAAAATTTTGCGTTGTTAATTTATTAAATATAAAAAACAAAATTTTTATTTATATATATTTATCTTTCATTGGTTTGAAAATAAATAAAAAAAACACACAAATAGTCAATAGTTTGAACTTAACATAAGAACTAGGAATATGTTTTGAATTCTTTATTTATATAAAGCTGTTATTTTATGATCATTTCTTTTCCTCTTTCTTTTCGGAATAAAGTATAAAATTTGTTGTTAAATTTGTAAATTAGGTCTGCTGCGTTGATGCTATATCAATTAAATGCGATATTAAAGAAACACATTTTTAGAGACAAATTAAAGTAGAGCCGTTAATTTCGTTGCTCTGTTGGTTAATTTACCAAAATAAACATAAGCTTTGAACAAAAGACTTGGGCAACAAACTTGAAATGTAATTACTGCTACGTGCGCCGCATTTTACTATAAGAAGAGAGGGAAATAAACAGAAAGAAAAAAAAAACAAACAAAACAACTGTAGGCAAGCATACGCCGGGTTGGGCATTGGCAACAGCATCGGCATTGGCATTTATAAAAAATCTCTCAATAAACTTGATGGGACTAGAAGTTAAAGTCAAATTTTAGAGTCAATTCATAGAGCAGGTAAAAGCGCGCAAAGAATTAAAAGAGACTAAACGAAAGACTTAGGCAACGAACTTGGCCGCATACAAAATTTCATAATTAACAGGCGGATGAGAGAAACCCAACGATGCGACATGAGCAAGGCAAAGGCAAATTAAAAAAACTGTATTTCTTGTTGTTGATGATGTTGTTGTTGTTGTTGTTGTTATTATTCCATACTGTCTTTTATAAAGGTAAAAGCAGCAGAGAAGATAAAGATGAAATTGAAGTTGAAGTTGAAATTGAAGTTGAAACTGAAGTTGTTGCTGAAGTTATCCGTGCATTTAATTAGCCATTTTCACACATTTCACTTTCAACAAGCTGCCAAATTGTAAGAAATAGCCAAGTACATTCACATATACAATTTAAGCATATACCATATAATATACTGAATATAATGTATAAATAGCGAGTTCGTAGAGTCAGTCAAGCAATTTCTTCAATGAAACGCAAAGAAGCCATTAACGGTCAAGCGTAGGTTGGGTTGGTTGACAAGCCACTTGAAGCGCCGTCTTTTGCATTTTATATATATATATATATATATATATACATATATACATATTTATACATATTTATACATATGCATATGCATATTAAGGTATTTGTATCTTTATCTGCATCTGTCGAATCAGCCGCTTCCTCTGTTCAACTCTTGGCTGTCATTGCCGCTAGCGACGGCATCTCACTTTCAACTGGTCAACTGGCAATTTCTTTTTTGATTTTAATTTTTGGTGTTTTTTCTCTTTGTTTCTCCCATATTTTAAAAATCGTTTGTTAATTGAAATTTTCCCATCGCATTGAACTTGAATTTGCTGCCCAATTTTCTACGTAACTACTCAAAATATAAGTACTTTATGGCCATAAATTGAACCTGGCAATGGGCAGTCACTTCAACTTCAATTTATTGCCATAACTCGCCCACGTCCATACAAGCATACATTCATATATATATATATATATATGATTATTTGATTACTTGTGTATTCCATATGCTCTTAGATTTTATAAACTTTCTGCACATCCTCCATTTGATTTATACCACAAATTTTTGGCTGCGCAATTAGCGTTTAAAAATTGTTTGTTATTCGCTTGAATTTCTATATTATTTTTTTCCCCCTGATGAGCTTGTCATTAACAAAAAAAAAAGAAAAATTGAAACCCGCATATCATGTTGTAAATATAAATATGAATATATATAAATAAATATGGCAGATACTTAAGTACTATATATACTTGTACCTACTGATGATCTCAGATTTGCTCATTTTGGCTAGACAATAGTTTAGAGTAAATGCCGTGGGTACACACCTAAAAAGAAGAAATATGAAAATAGTTATAGAAAATGCTGTTCTAAGTTATACAAAGTATCTTTAGAATTAATTAAGTAATTACCTAAATAATTTTATTAATTCAGCTGTAGTAAAATTTAAGCTGAATTTTCAGTACTTTAAGCCCAACCAAAGTGATAGTTAAATAATGCAAATGTGCTTAGTTCTCATGGAGATTTCTGTCTAGTCACTCGAAAGAGATTACTAAAACTCAGCGGATTAGGCAAAAGTATTATCATATATATTATAATAATTATATTTTCACTTTGTTCCTAAATAAAACTATGTAGACTCTTAGGAAAGCAATTGAAACTGACATTAAAAAAAAATTTTCTTTTTATTTAAAAGTTGCACAGATTCCTTTTAATTATATTCTGAAATATACAGTTGGAAAATGCAATTTGATCATTGAGTAAGACATGTCTGATTTACCATCAGGGATATTCCTTTGCAGTTTAGTTATTTACTAAATAATTTTTATCCCCAGTTCATATTTCTTCAATAATATCTAATGAAACTTTATAGCTGTTTTCTATTTTTCTGGGATTACTTAAAATGGGAATCTATTTTAGCCTTTAATTAAAAGCCAACTAAAAGTATCCAAAGATTGTCACTTGTGAAAGTTTTCGGCAAACAAAATCTTGGCCAAAATATCATTTCCCACTGGCATTAAGTAAAGAGCCTACTAAATTCTTGGACAAAAGCGTTTTTTTTTTTTGCACACGAATAAAACCTAAATTAAGAGTTAAAATATTTCAACTTTTACTTTTCAAGTGAATGTTAGTAACAGACATACACACACAAAAGAGCAAAAAAAAACAAAACACAAGCAACACAAAAACAACACACACACAACCAACACACAAAAAAGCAAAAAAAAACATGCTGCAAAATCCAACCGAAAAATGACTCTAAACATCATTTGTCAAGTGACATAAAAAAGTAAAAAAAACAAACAATGCGGATATATATATAAACATATATATATATATATATATATATATATTTATGGATACAAAGGGATTTTCGAGAGGCGTTTGTAACTTATCTGTCTTTAGTTGCAACAATTTGTGGCATGCCAAGCGTTTAGCTTATACCTCATATAAATGGCAAGCCAACGACCCAAAATGTTACTTTTAACGCTCATTCATTTAATATAAATGGACTATAATCAGCATAAACGTCATAACAATCTGGGCAATATAACTTAACTGATTCGCCAAGTTATTAGCCACTCAATAAACAAAGAGCCAATTATATTAAATCGTTAATATGCGAGTAAAATTCCTACTCGAAGATTCGCCCCGTGGCAATTTCCATTTGCTACAGACTTTAGTTTATCAATTTGCAGCTAAACTCTAATTGATTTCATAAAATTTCAAACCGACTACACAAATACACTTTAAATATACAAAATATTTAAATATATATATATATATATATATATATATTAAGTAGAAAATAAGTAACTCTAATAAAAACAAAGTCTCTAAAAAAAACTATTCAATATAAATTGGGGAAATAATAACCAAAAAAAAATAGTATAGTCATATTAATGATTGATTATTTATGAGACTATTGATCCATATACTATATAATTTTAGCTTTAAATAAAAAATTTAAATATTAGTAATAAATAAAAAATTATTTATTATTTTATTTATTAAGCTGCCAACTTACTGCTAATATTTCTCAAGTTTAAAATGTGCCACAGTAATTTAAGCTTAAGTTTTCTATATATAAATATATATATATATAATAATTATTAGAAAGGTGCTTTTATCCTTCTTAATTTATGTATTTAAGGATCAATTTTGTAATGTAGAAAATTGATTTAAATATATATTACATTATTAAATGTTGCTTATATATAAAAATACAAATGCAATTTAAATGTATTATTATCTATATATAGTTGAGATTAACAAAAGATTTTCCTTATACTTAGCAATAAGGATCTCGTCAAGGAATGAAATTCTTTAAAAAGAATTGTTAATTAAATATTAATAAATGGACTTTTAATGAATTACTTACAAATTGGATTAACTTTAATTAGTTATAAATACTATTTGAAATTAGTTTTTGTTACAGCTTGTTTATTGCAATATTTTTTTCTAAATTTTTTTTATTATCGCTGCAAACAATTAAGAAATTGTTACAAATTATTTATGGCATGTTTTAGTTTTTTGCTCCTGTTGTAGTTGTTATTTTTTTGTGGTTAGTTGAGCATTTTCCTTAATGCGATTTGCATTGAATTTGGCACAAGATTTTCATGTTGTTTTTACCTATGGGTTGGGTTACTGCCTGGACAGTGGTATATAGTGGGTTGGGTTAGAAGGGAAGTACAGCACCACCTGTACGTTTGGCACTCGCTGTGCTCGCCCCACATAAATCAAAAACCCAAAAAAAAACTAAAAACTAAACCCGCTGAATGTGCAGCAAAAGCCTTTTAGGTGTGAAGTCTCATTTACAATGTTTCTTTTTTTTACGATTAGTTTTGTTGTTTTTTTTTTTGAGTTATATATATTTGATTTATTTTTGGGTCATTTGGTTCAGTTCAAATCAGTTCGCTTGATTGCTTTGCTGCTGCAAAAAAAAACCAAAAAAAAAACTCAAGGCAAAAATGAGATAGAAACTCAAAATGTGGGTCGACATGCGTTAGCCAAGTGCGTGATAAGTCAAACTGTGTTTGTATATAAACGAGTACGAAGTATCAGTATCAGTATTAGATACTATACTTAAATATATCTATATAAATATATATATGTATAAAGTTGAAATTGAATTTGCTAAGAAGCCAATCAAATAATATTCATGGAAAATATTAACAAAAGAAAATAAAAAATTTGTTTCATTCATTGGCAAATTATAATTGAATTCGCATAACTAAACAAATTGCAAGCAACTGGGCGTATGCGCAATATTCAATTGAAATTTTGGTATTTTTTAATGAAACATTGCAAGTATGCGACTGTTGAGTATTGAGTATTGACTGTTGAGTATTGAGTGTTGAGTATTGAGCATTAAATATTAAGTATCGAGTACTAAAGTGTTGATTATTTCAGCGTATCCAAAGATTTTGATTGATTTTCTATGGAAATAACAAAATCAAAGCGTCTGATATTATTACAAAAGCAACAGCAAAATTTTTGGAAAAAAAAAGAAAAACACTAACAACAAGTGCTGCTTGCCCACAAAATATGATTGGCAAAAAAATTGAGCGAGTTTTTTTTTTGCTGTTGCTGCTGGCAAATGTTGGCACATTCTATGGACACCAAAGTTGGACCAAGACTTTCGAGTCGAGTGTACTCGACTATGAGAACCGCTTTGCCTACATATACAGCCATACACACACATACTCACACATACTCACACATACACACAGTTCGGCACGTACTTTAAGCCTCTTAGCCTCCGCGCTTTTCCGTATTTATTGTTTAATCTTAACGAAATTCACAACATAGAACAAGAATGCTTTAAATAATACGTGTGCCAAAAAGAAATTTGAAAAGTTGAAAATTGTGCCTTATAATCGATTTTTTCGAATTGCGGGGGTCAGGGGTGGAAATTCGAAAACCTAAAATAAGCTCGTAAAGCGTACGAGCATAAAAAATCTAGATTCCAAATTTGGTTGCTCTAGCTTTTATAGTCTCTGAGAAACAGGAGTTCATGCAACGGACGGACAGACGGACGGACGGACATGGCTAGATCAACTCGTCTTGTCTTCCTGATCAAGAATATATATATTCTCTATATATTATTTCTATGTGCTACATACTTTTGGATTTTGCACATTTCGATAAGCTCAGCTTTGCTTATTTTTTATGGCAAAGGGGCTAAAAAATAAACTAAAACTAGTTTCCAAACAAAAGCTGGACAATTGATATGGAATCTGAGTAGTTTATAGATCAATTTTGTATATATATATATATATATATATATATAAATTCAACAACAACAATAAAAAACTTGTTTAAAAGCAGGAAAAAAAAGAAATACAAAAAATTAAATTATTATTTATAACAATTTGTAGATCGTTTGGCTCCAGACAACAATTAAAGACCTTTTGCTATTCATAACTATTCATAGCTATTCATGACTATTCATAGCTATTCATAGCTATTCATAAGTATTCATGTACGATATTGCAACACTAATTAACTAAAAGTGAAAACTAAATGTTGCTTTTAAAACTTGCTCAATAAATTATACTTTAGAAAATACAAAACTATTTTTTAATAGAAAATTCTTTTAACTATATTAAAAACTATATATATATAATTTTGTGTAAATATTTTATATTGCATTTAATAAAAAACTATTGCCGCAGATTTTGAGAGGAAACCTTTGCTCAAGTTGCATTCAATTATTGACTTCAATTTGTAGAAAATTAAAAGAAAGTGTATAAACCCAATATAGAAATTATTCATATACTAAATATAATTCATATACTATATACTAGCTATATAAATAAATTTGTTTCAAACGTAATGTGATAAATAAAGTTTCTATTTGATCTCAATAGTAACATATAGAAGATATATGCGCTTTAATAATAATCTATATCTGCTTGTATAGTAAATGCATATTAAGCATTAGTAGGAAAAGTAATGCGTATGATATATAGCATTGATCAGCAATTCCGATTACAATTGATATACACAGAATATATATATATATATATATATATATATATATATATATATAGCTTTATAGTCGGTTGAGTATGAGCGGAGTATGTTGCTCCACCAGACAACTTTCAATGCAAATGCAACAGCTTGAAGACTGGTTACCGTTAAGAGGCATTGATCTGCAAAAGTTGCACCCAGTTTGATATAGAAATAGCCAGTTGTTGGTGGTGTGGTGCGGGTGCACCTTGCACCATGGGTGTATGGGGGTATAAGGGGAGAGGTAGGTGACATATCACTTGGTTGCCTGTTTGACTCAACGTTTGTTAAAATGTGGCTTATGTGGTGGCTGTTGTTGTTGCTGTTGTTGCTGTTGTTGCTGCGGTTTCTGGTTAAGGTAACTTATGCACTTGTGCATTTACCTAATTAAGATTGGTATTCAATTTATATACCCTATATTATATACAACAAAATGGGGTATATTAAAACTGCAAACATTATTTCTAATATATATAAAAGCAACAACTTCATAGCATTTACTTTAATATGACTTATAGGGTTAACTTTTAGTCTGGCATACCCTTATTGAGTATATTTTTTCTTTTTATACTCTATGCTACAGCTAAACTCGGTAATATATACTGGAATTTATGCTTAGGACCACTAGTGAATGGATTTCTAAGTTGTTTTTACCTTGGAATAACTTAAAATGAAAATATGTTAAGAATCTTTTTGTTTTTTTTTTTTCTCTACTTTTTTTGCCAACAAATCTTTTAAGTAAAAACCCAAAGGCACAAAGGCCAGTTGTTAATTAACATTAAAAAGAAAAAAAAATATATATATATATATATATATATATTTAACAATATATAATCATATATTCCCATTCTAAGGATCAACTTTTTAGTACTTATTTTCACTTATTTGCCGCTTATTTTCGCTTTACCCTCTACTTAGGGCTATGGCTGAAAGCTGAACTGAATACCTGTAACGGCACGCTTTTGGAGAGGGCAAAAGTCATATGTCATGGTTTAAGCTTGTGTCATTTGGTAGCTCTCACGTAAAAAAGAAACTTGGGGGAAATTTGAGCTGTTTTCCTGTATATATATACTGAATGTTATCTTAAAAGTTGATTAGACTTAACCAATGGAATTTGTAAGTGTTTTTCTTTTATCACCTTGTAGTTGCCATAAATTTTGTATAAATTTTATTTCATTATATTTTGTTAATCTTAATTCAGGAAATGTACCGCTAATCAGTTTTGCATTAAAAAAAACTTAAATTGTAAAACAAAATTCATTGGAAAAAACCTGGCTAAAGAAAAAAGAAGAAAACCCATAAAGTTGACTGTGCCTGCCTGAGTATGTATGTGTGTGTGTGTGTGCAGATATTTTTTCGTTTTTTATTTTTGAATAGCATTCAAGGAAAATTGTCGTATATATTTCCGAAGACAAATGCAATGTGTTTCATACGTATACCGGCTGCATTTAATTGAATATCCATTGCCATCAACATCAACATCCACACAAAGACAACCACAACCAAAAACCAAATCCACAACTACAAACACATAATCATAACCACAACCAAATCAACATCCACAACATCATCAACATCAACCAGTCGAGTGGCAGTTTGTTTTGGTCTGACACAAGCTGTATTCAAGCCTGGCCATATTGCTGATGAACTTGTTTGGAGCGCCTACAGCGGTCACTACGAAAAGTGAATGGGCGATGAGGGCCAAGAGGGGTAATGCATAGAAGAATGAAGGGGAAGTTACAGCGGGTGGGCAGCGTTTGTCACTTTAGCAATTTTGTTAAAGTTTAATAAACTTTATGAAATGTTGTCCTGAGTGGGAAATGCAGTCGAGCAACTGTGACTTCATGTCAACGACTTCAACTTTAGTGACAATGACGTCGACATAGAGGAAAACATACAGTAGGATATAGGCATACACACACACACACACACACACATACAGAGGAAAATAAGTAGAGAGAGAGAGAGAGAGAAGGTGGAGGGAATGCAGAGTGTATAAAAACAGTTGCAAAATGATAAAGGAAATTCAAGGAAATTCACAAAAATAAAATAAACATAAAGCAGTAAAGCAGGAAACAAAGTAGATTAGAAAGTTGATGCCTAAAAAAAAATAAATTAATTAACACGATAAGTATTGCAAAGTTCAAAGCCAAAAAAATTGTTGCCAAATTCTATTAATAGTAAATAAGAAAACCAAAAAAACTTTTTTCTACATTTAGGAATAACTTGAAAAAACTAAACAAAGATGATTTCTCTATCTATCATACAAATCGTCTTATACCCAAATAAATGATGTATCTACAAAAGATTTCAACCTGTATTTCTTACTATAAACTAAAAGTATCCTTAACATACAATCGATACATCATTCATTAAGCTAAACTTCATGTTAAACTTGTTATCCTTATAACATGTTTAGATCAATAAGCGCTTTATAGCCGGAAGAATATGCAGAGAGAAAGGCATAGCTTTAATGTGGGTTATACTCCTACCATTTATAAAGAACTGCCATCTCCATATTGCCATATTGTCATATTGCTATATTGATATGAGGTATAATTAATAAAATGTTGGTTACCTGCCAATTTCTTAACTATTAATTTAACTGAGTTTTTGATATCTAAAGCTTTAATCATAAACGAAAAGAAATTTTTAAGAAAAAACAATGTTAAATGAAAAAAAAAAATATTTTTAAAACTTACTAAAAGAAATCAAAAGCAATTTCCATTTTCCTCCTACCTTAATTGGTTTTAGTTGCTGTCTACATATGGTGGGAGTGTCTTTGGACCACTCCTAGAACCGCAATCAGTGCCAGCGTCAACAGCGTCAGCACCAGAGCTAAAGCCAAAGATCGAGGCTTTAGAGGCTTCAGAGGCTTTCAATGGCTGGCAGAGAAAGTGCATAAAGTGGGGCGTCAAGAGGTATGTAACGCCGCAAGAGGTTATCATTATGAACACCATATGCAAAAAATAGCAGTCAAGTGGATTTTTGTTTTTTTAGAATCTGGTAATAACATGTTGTTGCTATAAAGCAACCAACGCCAACTGAAGCACTTGAAATTGTATCTAATGGATACGATTCTGATTAATTGCATAGAGCATGGAACATGTAGCATACAGCAGATCGAACTAGATCGAACACTATACTAAGCTCAGCACATGGACAGTAATTGAAGTGAGTGGCAGAATTTGTGCACATGTAATTACCAGGTGCTCTCTGGACTGCAATTGAGTATAAGCTAGTAGCTGGTAGCTGGTAGCTGGTAGCTGGTAGCTAGTAAGGAACTGATAAGCGCATAATTAACCGGCCCAGTAGCTACAACCAGTTCACGAAAGCCCCTCTACTACTGTCTACTGGTCATACCAAAATATATTGCCATAGTGCCAGTTGGGTGATTGGTATTCCACCTGTGTTCACCTGGTGAGAAGTCTGGCAAAAATGTTGTTTGTGCGCGGTTTGTGTCCGTTGAAATATTTTTAAGGCGTGTTTGTTGCCTGATTTCAATAGATTTTCGTCTTTAATGACTTTTGGCCATTTGCTATGGCTTTGACTCTGGCTACAACTAAGATGCCGTATATATATAACTATGGGGCTCTTAGTCAAGTTAATGGCTTTACCTGCCTTTTGTTCTGCAAAGAATTGACTTTTTAAAAATGTTTGCTTTCCCCCCCCCCCACATCTCCTCTAGTAAATGAATTTTGGCAGCACTGCGAGTGGTAAAACACCGCTAGATACTTGCCACATAATGAACTACAGCTACCTGCCATTATATATTCCCATACGATTCATATAATAAGAAATCTCTACCAAGATATAAATATATATATATGTATATATCTTTATAGAATGCAAAATGCTTTGAGACAGCTGTTCAATGTTCCTAAATGGGTCAACTAACACACATGCTAAGCGTGGCCAAAAGGCCGTCAAATTAGTAAGCCTCAATATCGTATATAGACACCACTGAAAATATTCAATTTCATCTTAATAGAAAGTAGCGCTTATTCTTCTTCTTATTTACTTGAATCAATCGTTAATTAATTAAGTTTCAATAATATTTATTATTATACAAATTTTATTTTAAAATTTTATTTGAATCTGAAAATTAAATTTTTATTTGCCTTTGACATAAGTAACCATATAAATGTTTTAAGCAATAACATTATATCTTTTTTAATTTATTTTTTTACTTGTAAAATCATCAAGAAAATATAATTTATTTATTTTATTTTTTACTAACCAAAAAAGAGAAAAACTTTATTTAAAAAATATTTTTTAAATTTTATTTAAACTTTTTGTTTTATTGCTGAACTGAATTTAATTGCCTGTAACAATGATTTAATATGATCAATTTTAAATTTGCAAATAATTTTTTATTCATTTAACAAATTCATAAACAGGATTTAAAAATATTTATAAAAAAAAAAATTAAAAAAAAAGGGGAAAAGAAACAAAAAACTGGGAAGAAGTCATTAAATAAATGCGCCGAAATGAGAACAAGCAGCTTCGAAGCAAAGGCAGTAAATAAATTAAAAAAATAATCAGTAAAAAAAAACAAAAAACAACAACAATAAGAGAAGGAAAAAGAACAGAAAAACATCACTAACAACAACAACAATAACAACAACAAGAAATATAATAATAACACAGAAAAGAAGAAGTTGTGCGGCAAAACATACAACTTTAAAGCCCCACAGATGAAAAGAGTTCAATGCACGCAAATCGGATTAAGCAAAGAAATTAAGTAATACACCAGGTAGATACATTGTACATACAAATATATACTACTATATAGATAGATATATATATATATATATATATATATATATAAACAGATAAATAGATAGATGGATAGGAACTTGTCATTGAAGAAATAAAAATGGAAACGGAAAATCAAAACCAATCGAACTGAAACTAAACGCCCATTGCGGTTCAGTTAGAATATGCCAGAGGAAAAGTCAACAATGAGGAAATGCAGGCAGGAAATGTGCATAAAAAAGCATGTGAAAAGCATTGACATGATATAAACAACATGTTAACAACAGTATTGTAAATAATAATTGTTAACTGAGCTTTAAATCTAAGTCTATGTGGGCTAGTAAAAATGATATCACCCATTTTTTTGGATTACGTATCAGTTGCATTGATTATAGACTTACCTTTTAGTTTTAAAGTTTTTGTAGATCCGATTGCGTAAGTCCAAGTCCAACTGAATGGATCATATAAACACCTGTGCACACTTTATAAATGTACCACATCAAATTGTATATGTATATTTTGTAATTTTATTTTATGTTATTTTATTTTTATTATTTATTTTTACTTTATTTTATTTATTTATTTATTTTTGTTTTTTTTTTGTGTGTGTAAAGGTTGTCAATTTATTTTTGAACGTTATCTGGTTAACTATTTGCAGGCAGTTATCGCACAACCATTTCAAAAAATTGTGAAAAAAAAAACAACACGCGCAGGAGCTACGAATAATATATTCGCATCAAATTTCTTAACAGGGCCACAGGTTGCCCAAGCGATAGCGACAAATGTACAACCGAACGCATTGAAGCTCAAAACTCAACTGACTTCAAGTGTAGCTTTGCAGCGGTGCTCACGCTGTGACACAACAATGCGGTACGAGCGCACATAGCGCGCTCAAAAGCTGCGCGAGCGATTGTGTGGAAAGCTTCAAGCATAATTTGCATGTCAAGCGAGACTAGACATACCTTGACGCGCAATGCTTAAAGAAAAGCTTTTCCGACTTACAAATAAGCTCTTAAATAAATTTGCAAAGTGCGTTAAGTTAACAACAAAGGAGTGACTTGAAATGCTTCTCGTAAATTTTTGTAAAGATCAAAAATAACTCAACTGTTGATTTTTGTTGTTTGAGTGTTTTGTAGTAGTTTGTATTTTATTTATAAGTTTTGCTCTATTGCATTGTAATTTATAAAATATTAAATTCTTTTAAAGTTTGTCCAAAGGATATTTAGGTCTTTTGCTTTTTTTTTCTTTGCTTCTTTTTTTTTGTTTTTGTAGTAAACAATTTCACTGGACATCATTGGGGGACATAAAACAAAATATGCGCTGCATTTAAGTTTTAAGTTTTTGGTAACAAAAACTATTCAAAAAAAAATATATATATTATATATTGAAAAGTGTGGTTAAGGTTTTTAGGAAAACCTATAAATAATAAATATTTTATGTTGGGTATGTATAATATCATATATAAACCATAATAATACCAATATCAGTTATAATCAGACGTTCTAGACGTTAAGTAAAATGCCTTTGTTTTGCTTAATTTTGCATAGATTTGTGATTAATTTTGTTAAGTTTAAATCATTATTTTTTTTGTTTTAGTTTTTGTTTTGAGGGATTTTTGATTTTACTTTATGCCTTAGGTTTAGTTGCTTTAAATTTTGCGTTTTCTTTTTTTTTTAACTTGTATAATATACGAACATTAGTTTGCTTATACAATTAATAATTGAATGGCGTGCTCCAGCGGTTGCTCTAAGACTGGCCTAAATCATCGACAGCTATGGCGCAGAGCACATACATGATAGCAGCGCTGAGCAGGGCAGTCACTGGTACGGTAACTATCCAGGCATAGGCAATGTTGCGGAACAAATGCCAGTCAACGCTTCCATCTTCCATATTGGGATTGTTTGGCTCTGTCGTTGACTCTGGTTGCTGTTCTCCTAATCCCTGTTGCTGCTCCTTTAGCTTTTTCTTGCGGCCAGCAGAGCTAACATGACCCACAAAGACCACCGAGCCGACTTTGCAATGTGTTGTCGAAATAGGCAAACCAATTTTGCTGGCCAGCAGTACGGTAATGGCGGAGCCAATTTCAATAGTGAAGCCACTGCAAAGCATATAAAAGGCTTTCATAAATCATACATATATATATTATAAATGGGATTTAACCTCAGGGCTAGCTAAATAACTACTATGTATGTTATTATTCTTTCATATACTTACGTCGATGAGGTAATCTTTGTTAGATCATTGCCAATAGTTTCAATGACGCGCCGTCCCCACAGCCAAAGACCCACGGAGATGCCAACGCCACCGTAGATCAAAATATAAATGGGACATTCCGCCTTCTGCATAACCGAACCTTCGCGATAGATCATAAAGAGAGCGATTAGTGGTCCAATAGCGTTGCTAACATCGTTGCCACCATGAGCAAAGCTACCAAAGGTAGCTGTCAGGATTTGGAGGAATGAAAAGAGCATAGACACCTCCTGTGTTTCATCGGAACTGTTGGTACGTCTTAGAGTTGCACGCTTAAACTCTTCCTCTTGTTCATTAAGGGCTTCCTTGCTTTCAATAAGAGGCACTTTGCTGGAGTTTGGTGACAATGTTGAGTTGATCATTAGATCAAGACTGCCTGCGCTTTCAATCACTTGAAGATTATTATTAGTAGCAGCAGCATTGGTAGTTGCATTTTCAATTGTGATTCCAGCTGCTCCACTGGCTGCCAACTGTTGCGGCTTGTGCTCTTCCTTCGGTGACTGCACACGTTTAAAGCAATCCTGAAGATTGTGTCCGTTTTGCTGTTGTTGAAGCTGTTGCTGCTCATCGATGTAATTTAAACTGGTAACAGTCAGATCAGTATTGTCCAGGCTTGCCTTGCCCAATAGATCTTCAGCCTTGCGGATAAGCTCAGGATTGATTTTATAGTCATCCGCTGGTGCATTGTTGTTCTTAGCTGAAAGACCATAAGGCGCCAACTTAAAAGTTTTTGGCGAGCTCTCACTGAGTGAGACCAGTTCAGTTATTTCAGCAATTGCTGGTAATGGTTTACCCTCGCTGACCAACGAGAGCGGACGGCGCTGCTTCTTAGGGCTGCCGGACGGTGAAGATTCTATATACAACACAATTAAATTATTATAATTAAAGCTTCAAATTAAACAGCATACGAAACTTACCCACAGAGTCCTCAAAATTAAATTTAACTGGATTCTGTGCACGCAGTTTTTTAGCAATTGAACGACGTTGCAACGGTACCACCACCAGCTGCGTCAACAATGCCACCACCAACGACAAGGCCACACTGACGCACAATGCTATCCATGTGGGTATATTGTCCATATAAAGCACTTAATAGAGAAAAAATATTAAAATTAATCTAATTAGCTGTGATATATTATAATATAATTACACTTGGGACCATCCAGTACAACACTGATGACATTGATGAAGAAAGTCACACCGTAAAAGATGGGCAGTGAGCGGAAGCCAGCCTTAAGTGGCTCTTGAGCGCGTAATATAAAGCGACGTATGATGACAAAGAGTAGAATACTAACCAAACCGCTCATCACAGGCGATATAAACCATGAACCGACAATGGTGCCCAGAGTTGACCATTTAAGACCCTGCATGCCACGTGCCACAAGAGAAAACCCAATTGTAGAACCCACAATGCTGTGTGTACCAGAAATGGGCAATTTCAAAAAAGTGGCAGCCAAAAGCCAAATGGCGCTGCTCGTCAATGCCGAGACGCAGCCCAACATAAGTACATCTTCAGCTCCTTCATACAAACTCACTTCAAGTATACCTTTACGCATGGTATCCGACACCTTGTAACCTATAAACGAAAGGACATATAGAAAGGATTATTTGTAGGTTTGCCACCAGTTACTGATATTAACTTACCAATCAAAACCGCACCAGAAATTTCACAGATTGTGGCCAATATGCAAGCTTGACGTATGGTTAGAACGCCAGAGCCTACGCTTGTACCAAAAGAATTGGCCACATCGTTGGCGCCAATGCCAAAAGCCAAAATAAATGCAATGATAAAGCCAATAATGACCATCCATAGCAAATCCGGTGAATAACTCTCCATGATGATTGATTATTTAATATGTGTTGTTATTGGATTTGGTGTTTGTGTTGTTGGTGTTAGTGTTAGTGTTAGTGTTGGTGTTGGTGTATTAGACGCAACTAAAAAGAACTATCACTAAAACCTCTTCTCCCAGACTTAAACGTTTACTAACTGTCTTTCTAATCGACTAACTTGAACTTACGTTAACTGAATTTAATAATTTTCTATGTTTTACCAATTTTTCTTGTGCGGATGTATATTTATATATATATAAATATATATTTATATAGATATATACGAATGTGTTGAGAGCAAATAAATTTTAAATATATATATATATAGCTTTTATTTTTTTCTTTTTTTGGTTAATCAGATTGTTGATAGGGTAAAGAGGCTAAACAAATATACTGGTAATAAATTATAAAATACAATACTACAATAATAAATGATGATACGAAAAATAATGTTAATTATTAATAATTGAAAAATTCTTTTCAAATATTTTCTAAACAGCCATATTTGCGCTTAGACTTCATTGTTGTTATTTTCATAATGAAAATTGAAGTACGCGCGTTCTTGACAGACACACACAGTTATTCACAGAGTTTCTAGGTGTTATAAACCCAAATATATATATATATATATATATATATATATATATTCTAAAAACTTAAAAATTTTATTTTTTTGTATTGTTTTTAAACCCTTAAGGGTTGTTTTGAGCCTCTCCCTGTACGAAAAACGAAGCTGAAGCTTAAACAGTAGCTAAGCTCAACCGCCTGCCTAAAACTATGCAATAAATTAAATAAATCTAAACACAAAAAATTAAAGAGTATGACAGCACTGGGCGCGCAGTACTACACACCTGACTGACTAATAATAAAAATATTTAAATAATTTATATAAATATATATATATTTTATATTTCTCTCAGCCAACCAACTCTTTCTTTATATATTCCTATCGCTCTCTCTCACTCTCTCTCTCTCTCTCTCTCTCTACCCTACCTACTACACCTGCTGACGAATAACACAAAGATCTTTAACAACAATATTTTATTTGCGACAAACTTAAATACACCTTTTTTTATTAAGCCGCAAATAAAGAAAGAACTTTTTTATTTAAGTTTTTTCTTTCAATGCAGCTGCAGTTGTTATTGCTGTAGTTGCTGTTGTTTTGGTGTAGTTTCGTGTTTGAACAAAACGTAGATTTTTTGCTTATTTATTTGCAAATGTTGTTGATAAAGTGGAATTAGTGTTGTTGTGTTTATTATTGTTGTTGTTTCAAATAAGTTTCTTGTTATGTTGAATAGGAGCTGATGGTTGTCGAGTTATTAAACTGTAAATATGAATACATAAAAAAACATCTATATATACATGTAAGTATGTAAATTAAATTTAAATATTACCTGACGTTTAGGGCAGCATAATTTTTTCCACGTCAGAGAAATTTTCACCATGTCTGTAAAAAGAAGAAAACGAAATTATTTTCATAAATCTTTGTGTATTCAATTCGTAAAATATACCTCATAATATTTGTATATCCTATATACCAGTTAACTGTATAGTTTTAACTTTAACATTGACTTTTTCAACTATTAATATAACTATTTAAAATAATTAAGTAAAATAAACAAAAAAAAGAACTGCTAGAAACCGGTATTTTCTAAGCTTTTTCGCAATTCAATTGAAAAATGAAATGGGGAAAAATTGCATATTGTTTAAATTGATGCAATTTTCTTTTCATTTCTAGGTCATGCCCCACTGAGCTCATACCTCCACCAACCCTTACACACACCACTTTCTTGTTTGTAGTTCAATGGATCATTTTTTTTTTGTTTGTTTTGTAGTAATTCTAAAGAAAAAAAATTAAATTAAAATCATGAATGTAATTGTTCATCTTTATTGTTATTTATTATTTTTGATTTCTTTTATATATATATATATATATATTCATATGTAGCCAACTAGATGCACATATATAGATCAATTGTCTGAGCTATACATACATATAGAAATGAATCAGATTTAATATATATATATATATATATATTGTGTTCATATTTGGGGATAATCTTATCAACAATTTTAGAAACTATCTGAAGAAAAAGATTGAAGATTATGTTAGGAAACAATTTACGAGAATAATCTACAGAATAGGTAAGAAAACAATCTGTACCCATATGAGAATAGAACGAAAAGTGATATAAATAAAAAACTAGGGAATTATTTAGACCTTGAACTAGGCGTAGGTCTTAATAGAAAGAATTATCTTTGAAATAATATAGGGAAAAGGTAATGATCATTATACAGGACAATCTACAGGATTAGTTCATCAATAAGCAATTAAATAAAATTTTAATTTATAGAACCTACTAGCGAATTATCTAAGAAATTATCTCTCTCTCTCTCTCTCTTACGCTCACTGAAACAAGTAACGAGAAAAGCTTATAGATTATTTGAAACGATATTTAAAAACATTTTATGATACTATCTAAAGTAAAATTTAATAAATTATTCAGGGTTTTTGAACGAAAACATATAGAAAATGATTCATCGCCCGTTTTTTCTAATTTTTAAGGGGAGAATCTAAGCAATAATCTAGGTACTTAATCAAGTGATATATTCTAATTTATATTGAAAGAGTTTTGAAAAAACCCTTAAAAGCAGTTGCAACTTGCATTTTGAGTGATCTTAAGTGAAGCAAGAAAATGTTATAATATATAATATAAATGGTGTAATGTTTATACTACAGTTTACTCTCAAGAGAATACTAGGTCAAGGCATATATATATATATATATATATATAAACAATCTAGTCCTTAGAGGTCCTTCATGCCATATGTTTAAGTCTGCACACACTATATATATATATATATATATATATATATATATTGTGTCCACTAGTGTAACAATAAAGTTTTACATAGATATGAATAAAAGAAAATAACCTACAATCCAGCACTGTATATATACATATAACATATTGTGATTGAGGTTAGACACTGGAATGGGGGCATGAAAAGAATAATGGATTCAGGACTAACCCCACTAACTAGGACAATGGCGTTAAATATACATTTGCCTATGAAGGTCATAGCGATGCTTATGTTATGTTGACACATTGTTATGTAATTGTATAGCTATCATTATGCCCCACGACCATAACCCATTCTAGAGTCTAACTACAGGGGTAGAGTAGGGGAAAGAAATATAGAAACATCATATGATTCGGTCAGGAAAATAGTTATGAAAAGTCATAAGTAATTTATTGCGTTTTGTTTTACTTTCATTTACCTAAAAATAAACTGAACACACGCAATGTTTTGGCAAGTTTTTGGAAGTACTGTAAAGCTGCAGCTTAAATTTTTTCAAATGGTATGCAATAACAGTTACAATTGCTCAAACTACAGTAAATACTATTATAATGCACATTTTATTTGAGTGTGAAACTTTTACTAATAAAACAAAATAATTTTCACTATAAAATATAAATATATTAAAGAATATTGCACCAAATTTTTCATTTTACAAGTAAGCGAGCTTTCACTGTACTTGCTGACGTTCACAGTATACAGTTATTTATAGTAAATATATATATAAAGCAAAGCAAAGGGCCAACAATTTTGCTACTTAAACGATTTTCACATGATGCAAATCTTGCGTGCAACTTTCACATGCAAACTGTTGTGTGCAATTTGCGTGTATTTTAAGAACTTGCATAAAATATTGCAACTCTGGTGTAAATTAACAAGTTCATTAAATTATTATTTAAATTTTTTGAAAAAAAAAAAAATTAATGAAACAATTTTACATCCTTTTCTAATTTTTACAAAATTGTTTTTTTTTTACAATTAATAAACACTTGCACAACATTCAATTACATTGCAAGTTATTCATGCACATTTATTTAAAATAATTTATTTATCCTTTTTTCTTTACAGATCCTTTTAAAGAATACACAAAGAACGTAACGTCTTCGACAAAATCTAAAACAAACTAAAAAATAAAACAATTTTTTTGCACCAAGAAAGATGGTCAAGAGAAGCTTCCGTTCCTTCTTAACGTAATTCAATACGGAGCTATGATAAAGTTATCGTAAACAAAGAAGAAACACATTTTTAAACTAAATAAAAAATGATATATTGGATATATGGATGTATGGATCTTATTTGTAATAAACAACTGAAATCAAATTATATGGTATTATTAAATTACAATATAATTAATTATAGCTCAATACTGGCTATGATCTAATTACAGAACATTTACTAATTTTTGACTATAACATAACAAATAATTAACTGATCGGGTTTGTTTTTTTACTTAGAATAAAACTCGTTGCTTTAGTTGCATGTCTGTTGAAGCTATCAGCACATTGCTGCAAGTGTGGCAGGCAGCAGGTGCGTTGGTATAAACAAATGGTGAAGGGAGAAAAGGTAAAAGGGGTGCCCATTGCTATCGTCATTGATAGCCTTGACATTGGCAACTGTACATTGCATTTAATTCGAGCATATTGATTTTATTTTTCACATTCTCTGCAGGACTAAATCTGTGTATAATAAACCCTGAGGATTCCAGAACTTAAATATGCAGAAATTCTCATAGGAAATTAATAAGAAAAAGGAAAACGGCAAATAGATTAACTAAGAAATCTGTAGTTCTGTGTACCCGACTACTAGAGTCCCTTTGCCATACGCACACATACACACAGTACTACAAGTATGTTAAGCCATTGCGCGCGTCTTTTAGCCCCCCGCGCTCTATAGCGCGATACTTAATGTTGTATAACTTCCGTGTTTTTTGTTCAATCTTAACGAGATTCACAACGTAGAGCAAGAACAGTCTTATTATTATGTGTGCCCAAAAAGAAAGTCCATCAGTTAAAAATTGTACTTAATAATCGTATTTTTCGTATTTCGGAGGTCAGGGGTGGAAATTCATAAATCTAAAACAAACTTGTATAGCCTACAAACATAACGAATCTAGATTTCAAATTTAGTTGCTCTAGCTCTTATAGTCTCTTAGAAACAGATGGACGGACGGTAATGATTAGAGCGACTCAGGTATTCCTCTTGATCAAGAATATATATACCTTAAAAGGTGTCCGATGATTATTTCTATAACAGGTAGAATTTGCATAAATCCATTACTTCCCTATTGGCCATTTTGAAAGGCAAAGGGACTATAAACAGAGCCCACCCTTATGTTAGTAACAGTTGCAGCTTTAGGGTGGGTTTTTTTTTTATATATGCGTCGGTGGTTGTGCAGCGGCAAGTTCAAGGTCATGTGGGTTGGTTGCTTTTGAAAATGTTTCTTTTTGTGTGATTTCATCGAAACAGGTTAACTGACTGCCACAAGTGTCTCTCAAAATGCTGTTAGCCAAAGCAGTTCCCCTCAAACTGTAACCATTGAAGCGTACTGCAATTTTTTTTCATTTAAATCAATAATATGAAATTGAGAACGGTACAGCTAACTGAGTATATAACAACAAATTAATTAACAAACACGTGCAACAAAAGATACTTGTAAAACTAAAACAACAACAATGAAAATAACAACAATATAAACAATGACTGGACAAGAGGTTTTCAATCAATTGACTGGAAACTCAGATGAGTCCACATATTGGCTTGAAGCTAAATTGATATTTCCTCTTTTACACTCCCACCCAGTAACCAAATCTGGTGATGACTGTACAAAAAGTACTTAAGTTAGGTAAAACAGGTGGTGGTTGCTAGTAGCTGGAGATATTATGGACCTATTACACCATAATTCACAAAAAAATAAAACACATTCATCATAGGGGTTATAATTTATTTATAACATCCCTTGAAAATATGTCCTGCACTTTGAGCATAGATAAATTTTGATATATCCTTTAAGTTGTATTGATAAAAATGGAACACCGTTAGGGCAATCAACAACAGATCTTTTGTTGCATAAATAAACGGAAATAACTGATACAACTGATTATTTTATGATACTCTTTTCTAAGCATATGGTCGAGTTTTACACATAAGAAATATTATCTGCAGCAGGCACATTAAATATACAAAAGAAAATACCTATTCCGTTATTTTTATTATTTTTTTTTTTTTTGTTTACATTAATGAAATAATAATGCAACCTTATACATTTTATACGAGGTGAGGCATATTGATAAAAAACAAATTTTATTTTAAACAACTGTACCTTGTTTTTATTTGTCGGCTAAAGGGTATTTAATACTCAAGTAATTTTTTGTTGTCCTTTTAATTTTGTTTTTTTTTTATATTGAAAAAACACGAGTTTATCGCCTGATATGAAAACGTGTGCGAAATTAGACGCCAACAAAGAACGCGACAACAGCAAACAAACAGAGAAAAAAGAAGAAAAAAAGCAGTGAGGGTATGCAAAAAACAATAACAAAGAGTCGCCGACAGCGTGTTAAAATTTTTATTGGAATTAACAAACACTCACATTCATACATATAAACATTTATATATATATATATATATATATATATATATATATATATATATATATATGTATATATATGTTTATATGTATATATATAAGTACGTCTATTCTGCATAATGACGGAGAGAGCAAAAGAAAACTGACAGAAACAGCAGCCTGGCAACAGCCTACGAAAGCGAAGGTGGAAAAGAAAGGTGAAGTTAAAAAAGGGAGCGGTAAAGGGAATGGGCATTAAAGGCATAAACAAAAGCAATGTTAATATGGGATAGAATTTATATATATATATATATATATATATATATATATATATATATATATATATTATATAAGCTAACTGTACTCTTTTAGCTGTACAGTTTAGCCAGCACTATTTAAGATGCAATAGCATAGGCTTGGTCAGCCTGACCGAAAGGGCGGACAGCACATATACGCGACCTTGTGGGGGTTGTTACTAATAATGATGCTGCTGCTACTGCTGCTGCTGCTGCTCTTTCCGTTGCCAATGGATTTGTTTATTTCGAATATAATAAGTACGTGCAGAAATTGTAGTTTATTTTGCAATACAGCAATATTAACAACAACAAAAACAACACAATAACAAAATAAGTCTAACACTTGTAAATACACGTATTCCTGTTCGAATTAACTGAAAGAAAGTGAACTACGAACATCTCTTAGATTAATATGTATGCATGCCCGATTTCGCGTTGCGCTCCAGAAATAACAGAAAGCATACACTTTGACATTCACTGTGTATAGCAGCAACAGCATCCCATTTAGTCTTCTATCAGTCATTTGCCTTTTTTTTAGTTTTCATTGTTGTCTGAGCTATTTTAAATATATTTTTGTCTGTTTAGCTTTTACCGCATGCTTTTTTTAGGGTAACACTATATGCCGCCTAAAGCAATGACTAGTTCATTTTTATCAGCAATGTAATTGAAAAATCAAATTAAAATAAGAAGTTCCTGCAGATACAGAATAGAAACAAAAAAGGTTGAGAATTTCACAAGACTGACAGGCGCTGCTGATTCACATTTATGCGTGGGTTAGGGGTTTGGAGTTAGGGGTGAAGCTACGGTTGTCCAACAGAAGCAACGAAATGAAATTCTGATTTTGTCTGATTGGAAACGGAACTCTATAAAGAGAATGGAGGGTGGCAGTAGCAGTGCTGTACGATGTGTGTGCTGTAGCAGCTGCGACGCAACAATGAAGCTACAGCAACAACACGAAAACAGCTGCAACTAGCAGAAAATATATGTAAAACTGAAAGCCTTTTTGTATGATTAGGAAGGACTTTTGGACTGTACCATTGATAAATGAATGGAATTTTTAACAATTTTATCTCAAATTTATTTAATACAAGAAACGTGACTAAAATTTAAATTAAAACATTTTTGGATTTGATTCAATCGATTTTTATCATTTATTGATTTTTCTAAGCAAACAACAATCGTTTGTTGATACAACTGAAACATTTAAAACAATTTTACGCCTCAAAATTATTGGCAAAAATGTATATAATCACATACACACACTAACATACACGCAGACTCCCACACACATATACAAAGGCATGGACACGCGGGCTAGCGAAAAACACGCGGCGCCAGCAGGACTACGCAAGGATACACATAGGAATATGCACCAACAGACACACATCCACACACACTTATTGTTCAATCCTGTATATTTTATGAAGTAGTTTAACCAAATGTTTTCTTATCATTAATTTCAATTGCATTGGTTTAAACATAAAAAAAAAGATATATATTTGAAACAGATAATTCTGTACTCACTTGAATAGCAGCACTTTTTCAAATCACAAATCTATTTATTGAAAGATTGAAGCGTGACGAACGCGCGCGCACAACTACGACCACCGGCTTGATGAGAAACGAAACGATAAATCTGATATCGATAATACAAGATAGATATATTAACTGCATTATCGATTGGACTAACATAATGTTCCTCCACTTAACAGACACAATAATATCGTATTGACATCCGGGCTGCCAGATTTTGAAAGTATTAAATGGTTGATTTCAGCCACTTTGTGTCACAAAAGTGGCTGAAAGTTTTGCATGGAAAAGCTGAGGAATAGAAAGACATGTTTTGCGAGGCGAAAAATTAATTGTTGACCTTTTTTTTTTTTAGTCCACGATCAAAATTTTCGCCTGTTTCTTCTACCTGAAGCAATTTATGGACTTTTTTTTTTTTTTTTTGCTCATCACCTCAATTTCAAAAGTGGCTAAAATGATATTTTTAGTGGCTGTGGGCCTTCAAAAGTGGCTGAAACAGCCACTAAATGGCTGATCTGGCAGCCCTGATTAACATTTGTATTTATGTTTATTAAATTTTCGATAAAGTCCAAATTAAACAAGTAAGAAGTCTGTAGTCGAGTGTACCCGACTACGAGAGCCCCTTTGCCTACATAAACAGCCATACACACACATACTCATACATACACACAGTTCTGCACGTACTTAGCCAGTGCGCGCAGCTTTTAGACCCCCACGCTCTATAGCGCGGTACTTTATGTTGTATAACTCCCATGTTTAATATTCAATTTTAACGAAATTCACAAAGTAGATGAAGAATGGTCTACTCAATATGTGTACGAAAAAGAAATTTGATCGGTTAAAAATTGTACCTTATAATCGATTTTTTCAAATTGCGGGGGTCAGGGGAGAAAATTCGAAAATCTAAGACAAACTCGTATAGCGTACGAACATAACAAATCTACGTTCCAAATTTCGTTGCTCTAGCTCTTATTTTCCTCGCTCTACTATACCCCCCGGGGCCCATAACGCCACTTTTGATGATGTATAACTTCCGAGATTTTTGATCAATCTTACCCAGATTCACAAGATGAATCAAAAATGGTCTAATTATGATGTGTACTAAAAATAAATTTGATCGGTTGAAAATTGTGCTTAATAATCGTTTTTTTCGAATTGCGGGGATCAGGGGAAGAAATTTAAAAATCAAAAACAAACTCGTATAGCGTACGAAAATAACAAATCTAGGTTTAAAATTTGGTTGCTCTAGCTTTTATAGTCTCAAGAATATATATACTTTATTGGGTCTCCGATGATTATTTCTATGTGTTACATACTTTTGGATTTTGCACAAATCCATTAGCTCCGCTTTGCTCTTTTTTACAAAAAGGCAAAGGAGCTAATTAAGAAAAAAATTTATATATTTTTTTAAAGCTTGCATTATCATGTGACATATCACATAATTTTTACTAAATTCCGAACAACGTTAGTTTTACAATTTTATCGATAGTCGTTGTAACATTAAAAATTAAATCCATAAAATGCAAGCAAAACTTTTACTTTAACGTTTTGTTAAATTGTTTTCTAAGTTAAACTAAAAGATGCAATTTCAAGTGTATTTTAAATATTGACTTTATTAATAATTGCCCTTAGTGCCAATTCCGGTTACCAGCAAATAAAAAGAAAATGTTATTGTGGCTGTTATGTTAAATAACAGTCTGTATCCCTTATTTTTTCGTTTCTTTATCACAACAAAAACAATCGTGACATTACAAAAACGTTGAAGTTTGCAAGCAAATTAATAAGTTGTGCTTGTACACAGCAAACTAAGTCACAATGTTTCACTTCAGTGGCTTGAACATGATGTTCCCAGACGGAGGACGTAGCTTCCAGGCCACCTACAAATGTTTTTCTGTGTCTATGCTGCCCGGCAACGAACGCTCCGATGTTGAAAAGGGAGGAAAAAGTGGGTAAAATCTTTTAAAGCATATGTGAACTGACAGCAATACGTATGAATTTTCATTGCAGTTATTATGCCGCCATCAGCGTTGGACACTCTCACTCGCCTTAACGTTGAGTATCCAATGCTATTCAAACTGACCAACAAGAAAAAATCACGGACCTCGCACGCTGGCGTCCTTGAATTTGTAGCCGATGAAGGAAAATGCTATTTGCCTTACTGGATGATGGATAATCTATTGCTGGAAGAGGCTGACATAATAAATATTGAAAGTGTTTCGTTGCAAGTGGCCACCTTTTCCAAATTTCAGCCACATAGCACGGATTTTTTGGATATCACAAATCCCAAGGCTGTGCTGGAAAATGCCCTACGGAACTTTGCATGTTTAACCAAGGGCGATGTCATTGCTATTAAGTATAACAAAAAAGTCTATGAGCTTTGTGTCCTGGAGACACGTCCCGGCAATGCAGTCAGTATAATTGAGTGTGATATGAACGTAGAGTTTGAGGCACCTGTAGGCTACAAGGAACACAGTGAACAACAACCGGCGACACATGGAGTAAGTGGCCAAGCGGTTGGCGCCTACGAAGCAGCCACAGTGAGTGCCGTTCGCGAAGAACTAGTTGAAACTTTTAAAGGATCAGGTGTACGCCTGGATGGTAAAAAGAAAAAGGACAGCCAACTAGAAACTCCAGTACTCAAAAAGGTACTGCCGCGTGGTGTACCTGACTACGACTTTCAATTTGGATACCTACGTTTCGATCGCAGCATAAAACCAGTCAGTGATCGAGTTCAAGAAAATGCCGAGCAAAAAGGCGATGCCGGCACTGATGCGGATAGCTTCCACGGCACTGGATTCTCAATGAAGAAAACGCGCAAATAGATGATAATTCTCTAGTTGTTTAATGTTGCACACAGCTCATTGAAATATATATATGTAAAAAAAAGGAAACGCAACAGCTGCAAATTTCAACAATTCAAAATTCCAATTTACAAATGAAGTGTTAGTTTTATTTCCTCTTCCTTAGGTGCTGGCGGCTGTGTTATTGTCGTCATGGGCGGGAGTCGTCGAATTTTACGACCATGTTTGCCTTCCTTGCGTTTCCATAATCCAGACCTTGGCCGATTACCCATTTCACGCATACGCTGGGCGCTTCCTACATGCTCCTTATTGTGTTCAATATTAGACAAACGACCCACTGTAGCCATGCAGGTTCGATCAAAAGCAAACTCACGTTTTGAAGGTAACTGGACGACAACCTTATCATCGAATTTACGTAAAATTGTGCCAAAGGTTCCGGCGGCGTGTATTAAATGGCAGGTTTGACCAGGATTTTTCTCCAGACAGTGTATACGAGTGCCTACAGGTAGAGCGCCTAACGGATACGCATCGCCTTCATTGGGACGCACTGTAAATTAAATGAATAACTAAAATGAAAATACGAAAAACTACTTATAAAAGCTAAAAACTAATCGAATTAAATTATTTAATTTTGTTATATAGCCTTCATATAGTTTTTTATTCACTTTATATTTGAATAAATTAAATTTAAAAGCTGGATATGGCGTGAATGTGGTTTCATTTTCAAAAACTTCTGCCGTTCGACAATACTTACCGGGTATGCGAGGAATAAACCGTGATGTTTTTAATAGGTCGCCTTCACGCATGTTCTCTGTGGCAAGGATATATTTGAGCTCATCATTAACAGCAACTAGTGCCACCTTGGCAGTGCGACAGCCATCACGTATTATTTCTACAATGCGCTCTTCCTGAGGTGCACCTTCAGTGGGACCATCTCGCACCCATTTTATCCAACGGTATTGTTGTTTAATACCACCACCAATACCTTTTGCCACCATGCGACCCGTAACAGGATCACGGCCAGCTAAATGTGTAATTTTCAGAGGTTCAACCGTATATTCATCCGGGAAATGAACTATACGCCGGAACTGTTGGCCTGCGCCTGGTTTTGGTTTTTCCACAACTTTTGTTTTAGTGCGTAACTGTTGAAGGGCTATCACTGCGCTACGTTGTTGCGGCTGCAGTGCCAATGTGCAATTTGAGAGCAGGCGTGTTAGGCTTTGCATTTTTCACAGAAAACTTTTAAAAAATTTCAAAACTTCATAAAAAGTGTATTACAAAACCTTTTGCTTAACAGAATTTCAGCTCACTGTTATGAATAGCCGTGAATGAGATATAAATATAGTGTGCCCAGACTTGGTTTTGTTATTGGCCAAATTTGGAACAAAACAAACGGGTAAACCAGGGGTACAAAGTATGTGCTTCTTCTTGTTAATTGTCACGTCGTGTGGGCAGCTGCTGCGGAGCGCGCTGCAAGCGAATAAGAATTAAAAAAAAGTAACCGCATTAAAATTGTGAAAAAATACATTAAATACATTTAAAGTAAGCTTAAAGTTACGGCGAAAAGAAAATTCTAAAAAATTGCATAAAATCCACCGTAAAATCGGCAGTAAGAAAGGTACGAAAAAAAAATAATAATAAACAAGGCAAACGAGCCGATAGAAAGAAAAATAATATACACACACAAACATGCTGTTGATACACACTCACACTTACGCACACAAGTACACATACTGAGCAGTAGCGAACGAACTGCACGAAAAAAACGTGTTGTGTGCTAAATTTTCTATGCAAAAAATAGAAAACGCAAAAACAAAAATCAGCCAAAGCGAAATAATAATAAAAAGCGGAAAACAAAACACAGTTGAATTTGATAATCAAGCGCAAACCAAATGTAACAACAATAAACAATAGTACGTATTTTTAAATTATAGTAGAAGAGAAAAGGCAGTGAAATACATACATATAAGTATGTAAATAAAATGTATTTGTTATTTTGGAACATGTTCAAGTGGTGTGCGTGGATGTGTGTGTGTGTATGTATATATGCGTACACGTATATATATAATATATATAAATATATACATACATGCATACACATATAATGATGAATGTATGTGTATATATTTTGGTGTTAGGTGGAAAAAAAGCGGGCGGCATGTTTACGCAATCGCCAACCAACAAGCGACGCAACGTACATACATATGTACGTATGCACGATGTACATATAGCTTACGTTGTGAAAAGTGTGCTTTCTGTATGTTTACGCTTTTCGTCTGTCCTTTTGTCCGCAGTCATTGCGGCAATGAGTGAGACAAGCAAGACACATTTACATTTTTCACATGCACATATACATATATATATAAATATATAAATATATATATATATATACATATATATATATATGTATATATATATATATGAACCTTTGTATGTACATACATATATGTATTTACCTATGTATATGCAAGCAGGTGGAGTCGCGCCGACGTCGTTTGTTTTTGATTTTTTTTCGGCTCCGTTGCTAGCTGAAAAATCAACGAGCGGCATTTTTACGCATTTTCAATATGGTTTGTGTGTGTGAATATCTTATTTATGTATGTATATGCGCTCACTTTTATATACATATACGTGTACGTGCGTCTATGTATTCGTGTATATATGTGAATGTGTGTATTTTGGTGTTTTTATTTATTTATATTGTGTTTCTGTTTTGCTGATGCGAAGCAGCAGCGTAGCAGTGACCTAACGACGTACGTACCCAAGTGTATGTGTGTATGTATGGGTAAACGTGTCCGTGTGTTTGCTTTTTGTTGTACTTTTTTTTATAGCATTTTATTTACGTTGTTTTCGTTAATTTTATTTTGGTTTCATTTTGCATGTTAGCGCATGCAAGCTCGATCGATTTAATGGTAGCCATGTGGGGCTTGTCTTCCCTGTGTGACAAATGTACATATTGTGCTTCAATTTACATGATGTATTAAAGTGCGTACATTAATACAAACAATTCTGTATGATGTTGTGTTTATATAAATATATGTAAGTAAATTAATATATATATATATGTATATATATATATATATATATATATTTATTATTGTAAAATATACACAGTTATTGTCATCATATATTGAAAAAGAGACAGAATACTTTATTTTGTGCAGGGTGTTCATAACGTTGAGCTTGCATTACGCTTGTATTTCTTTTCTCTTTCCATATCATGTGGCGTCGTTTTGAAAAGAAACCATGCAGAACCCGTGACTATTGGAGTAAATTCATGACATGCCAATAGTTTATATATATATTAATATATGTATAGTATATATATGCAACTAATTTATCAAAACTTTATCCCTTCTCTCCTTGAATATTTCATGATTAAGAAACCAAAAGTAAAAGCTTTTTGGGTTTGTTGTCAATTTTGTTAACAAAAGATTCTTCTCATGGACTACTTCTACAGTAGAACTATTGCTTTTTACGTTTTGTTCCTTATTTACGGAATTGAAGTTAACCTTACTTAGTTAATCAAAAGCATTTTTCAATATTGTGATATTGTTCTTTAATATTGGTCGATACAAATTTTCAAAAATAAAAAATAAATTATATCGGTAAATTTATATATATAAAATATATTTACTTTATATGAGAAATACTTCTATTGAGAACCACATTCTGCAATGCACCGATATATAACCAGCACTGCCAACTGAGTACAAATCGCAAATTTAATCAATTGGAAAATTGTATGTATTTATTTACTTTTGTATACGTTGTAAAAAGGGAGCAAAATATTATGGGTTAAGTACAAACCACATAAAATTATCAATTAATTGTGTATTCTCAATTAATTTTTTAAATTAATAACCTTTAAATTAATATAAGTAAATAATTATAATATATTATTTATTTATTTATGATGTAAGAAACAATTTAAAGCGTCGTTATTATTAATATAACCAAATCTAAGACCAAAAATCCATATATTCAAATTTCATATCTGTCGGCTTTTTATATATTGTGATGTATTTACGTCTGTATGTATAACCACGTTTTGTTACTTTTTGCACATTTAACAACACTGGCTCTTGCAGAGCAAAAAAAAAATAAATACTGGAAGTGCCAGGCGTAAACACAGAATGATGCTGCAATGAACATGCTGCGCGCGCTCATTGCACGATGGAAAAGTAACAATTTTTAACTTCAAGACCAATCGGTATAAAGTTTTATTTGTTTGTGGCTTTCCGCCGGCAGCTGCTGCTGCTCCAAGTAAGAACTATATGGGGGCTTAATACTCTCTCTCTCTATAGGTGATGCCCGGGCAAATGGATACCGCATAAAGAGAGAGCGCACGCGCGCAGAATGACTCTCTCAGCGCATTATATTTTGCTATAGCCAGTGCGTTTGTGTTTGTGTATGTGTGCATTGTGTGTGTCTCTGCCTGTGTATATAAATACATATATGTATGTGAGTTCGTTTACTCACGTAGTGCCGCAACGTAGTAGTAGTAGTGTTATTATTGTTTTTATTGTTGTTGGGGCAGTTGTTTTTGTTTTTGCTTGTTGCCGAGTGCGAGTACGAGTGCCTGTTTATACACGAACATATACATACATATACATTTTTTTTTTTTTAAATGTGTATGTATATATAAGTATTTGTTCTGTATGTGTATGTGACGGCTGCGGTAGCAAAACATAAGCAAAGCAAAAATTGAAAAGAAACGAAATGTAAGTACATACATGTGTGTACAAAAGTACGACTGTATGTATGTCGTTCTCTGCAAAGTATGAGATGGTGACGAAATTGCCTAAAGAGGTATGGTGTGTATATATACATATAAATATAAAGATGTATATATTTATATAAAAATATATGTCTATATATATTTGGAAAATATTTTTTGTGACTGACGAAAAACCTTGAGCATAAAAAGTCCGAGACACGCGTGAAAAGCTGCAGAAATAAATTAATTAATTACATTTTTTTTTATTTTTGTGTATTGTTTTTGTTGCTGGGTGACCAACACGCGCTTTGTTAGTTTTATTTTGCGATAAATTTTTAGCGCGCCGCATACAGAAAATAAAGCAGAAAGACAGAAAACCGAACGAAGGAATAGAAAAACAAAATAAACAAAAACAATACTTTTTGTGTGCGTGTGCTCTCTGTATATGTGAATATATATATATATATATATATATATATACATACGTATTTGTAAGTGTGTGTGTGTTTGCTTTGTGTGTATTTATTTATGAATGTATGGATTTGTGTGTGTATGGGAATATATGTGTGAGTGTGCATTATTTTCTTGTTGATTTGAACTAAATACTTAAACGGAAACTAGAAACATAGTAAATAATAATAATATAAAATTTTCCAGCCTATCAACAACAACAACAACAATAGTAAACAGTGTGCAAGTGGATACCACCTCTCAATGGCCGCCACTACAACAACTACAACAACAACAACATTAGCAACAACCACAAACATAAGCAACAACATCAATAACATCAACAACAGTAGCAGCAATATTAACAACAACAACAACAACAATAATAATAATAATAATATTAGCAACAACATCAACAGTAACAGCAACAATCATATTGTAACGGTACATACCGTTTTAAACACACCCACCTCAGCAACAGGAGCAGTAGAAGCAGCCGCCGCTGCCGACGCGGCAACTGTTGCCATAGCTAAGGACATGCTGCAGCTGCATCATGGCGCCGCCGCAGCGTTAAATAATAATAATAACAACAACAATAATAATAATACTAATAACAATAGCAGCGCCGAATTGGCAACCAACCTTAATAGCAACAATAATAATACCAACAACAACAACTCAGCGAACCACCCACCTGCCCATGTTATCGTAGCTGCCAGTGGAGTTAGTTCCAGCTCCCCGCCATTAAATCCATACGGTGTGCTGCGCTTTAACGACGACCTGCTCCATATAACCGATGATGTTACCGTCATTGGACGCAATTCATCAACATCGCTGGTACATTTTAACGTGGCCGAAAACAATTTGGTCTCGCGAAAACATTTCCAGGTGCTATACGATGCGGAAAGGCGGGCACTCTTTGTCCAGTGCCTTAGCAAGAATGGAATTTTTGTTGATGACTTTCTGCAGCGACGCAATGTGGATCCACTTCGATTGCCTCAACGGTAAGTCTACCCGTCTTAAATGAACAACATCCCAATTAACAGCTGCAACTGTTGACTCCACTTCTTTGAACTAAAAAAAACATTAACTATATTTAAATATATATATATACATGTTTTCAGTTGTTTCTTTCGATTTCCGAGCACTGAAATACGTATCGAATTCGAAAGCTTTGTGTCAGCGCCGTTGGATATTGCAACCGACGCGTCGCCAGTTCTCAATAGCCCTGTAGCAGCTGGTTCAGCTGGTGGTGCACATGTCATTATAGCAGCACCTCCAAGAGTTGAATTGCATTCAATGCAGGCGTCACATCTTCACAATCAGCAACAGCAACAGCAGCAGCAGCAGCAGCAGATGCCAGTACATCACCTGCAGCCGCAACCACTGCCGCCGCACCATCCACATCCACATACACCACACCACCCGCTTCACCACTCAACCTTGCAGCAGCAACAACGCCTACCAGGAGCTCCAAATTCAGTGTCCCATCTATTACCTGGCAGCGGCGATGGAGCTGCCATATACTCTCCGCTCAAAATTTCAATACCCAAAAAGGAGCAAAAGAGCCAGAGCCCCTATCTGTCACCAACTGGCAAGTGGAGTTTTTTTTCTATTTTTTTGTTTTTATATATATATACTACACAAAAACATTCCAATTGGAATGAACACAATAAGTATCAAAAAACCAACTCAATAAGCATTAGCAGATAAAACCCATAAGAAATTATGAATTTCTATAGAAATATATAATAAGAATAGGCAGGACATATATACTTAACTACAATCTATTATATAGGTATAGAAATATTTGAATTCCAAATTTGAAATATAATATCTTGGATACTTTTAATCCATGTGTTGTTGTTTCTACACCATCTGTTGGTTATACACTAAAAGGTATGCTAGGCGGCATGGGAATAAAAGTGCTAAGTCCGATACAACTACTGGAGTTAAGCAGAGAAAGAGAGAGAAAGAGAATGCTTACACTTAGTTTCATTATTTAATTTAGTTTTTTTTCTTAGGGATCTTCGTTTGTTATGATTAATATAAATGAAAATTCCTAGCATCGATTAATCTTAGTTATAGTTAGTCGTTAAAAATGTAGAATAGTAAAATAGACTTGTATTAATATAAATATTTATTTGTATTCATCACACACCACAGGTACAATAAGCGCTGCCAACAGTTGTCCGGCTAGTCCACGTCAGGGTTTTCATCAGACTCAGCCAAGTGGCTACAACAACTATACTAACAATAATACGGTAAGTGCTTTAATTTGATTTAATTAATTAATATTATAAATTATTATCCGATTAATAATGTTAATGTTTTATTTTTACTAAAATTTTTATAGCAGGAACTATTCCAGACACCGTCTACAGCCAGTTATAATCACAATGAGAAACCGCCGTATAGCTACGCCCAGCTTATTGTTCAGGCCATATCTGCCGCTCCTGACAAGCAGCTGACACTCTCGGGCATTTATTCGTTCATTGTTAAGCATTATCCCTATTATCGTAAAGAGACTAACAAGGGCTGGCAGAATTCCATACGTCATAATCTCAGTTTGAATAGGTAATGTATGGGGAAAGGGGAAAGAGATTAATCATATTATTAATCTTTCTCTGTATCTGTATGTGTATCTTTTTTTATTTTTTATTTTTTAGGTATTTTATCAAGGTTGCGCGTTCCCAGGATGAGCCTGGCAAAGGCTCCTTCTGGCGCATTGATCCGGATAGCGGTGCCAAGCTTATTGATCACAGTTATAAAAAGCGTCGCCAACGTAGTAGCCAGGGCCTCCGTACGCCCTATGGCATGCCACGTTCGGCGCCCGTCTCGCCCAGTCATATGGGTAAGTTAAGTCCAAATAAAATAATAAAATGTTGTAACTATTTTTATTTATATCAATTCATTTCTTTTTAGATAATTCACGCGAGAGCTCACCGCTGCAGGATATTGTGCTGCAATCGGCACCTGGCTCACCCGGCATGTCCTTAGAGCAGCGTGCCGCAGATGCTGGTAAGCAGCAAACCTAGAATAGCCCAAAAAAAAAGCCAGAAAAAGATTCTTTCAAGATCAATATTATTTTGAAAAATTTATTTCAAAAAGAAACATTCCATTTTCAAGTTATGGAAAAAAGAAACAAAAAAAAATTAAAAGAAACAAAAAAAGAAAACAGAAAAAAGTAAACGAAAACGAAACACAAATGCCAATTAATATTTCAATAATTATTGACAAGAATTATTTGTATAAAGCAAGCAAAACAAATCATTAGTTAAACTATAAATAGGAATAAGAAGCGGAAAACAAGGATAACAATCATTTGAATTCTAAACTTTTATTGTACTTTATAATCGTTAAAAAGGATTCATATATAAATATATATACATATATATATATATATATATATATATATATAATATATATGAATAAACATATAAAATAAAGCATTAAAAGACAAACACAATCCATTGAATGCTATAATTAATAATAATAAATAATGAAATCAATTCAAATTGAATTTCACTTTACATTTTTAACTGAAACATTGTTAATATAAAAGAAAAGTTTAAATATATATCAAAGAATAACTCGCTAAAAGGAATAAGAAAAGAGGAATAATGTGGAAATATATGTTGAAATTTGTTATCTAAAGCTGAAATTAAATTGAATTTAAAATTTTGATTACAGAAATTATCTACAACTCTCAGAGTGGACACCAGCAGCACCAACAACACCAACATCAACAGCAGCAGCAACAACAACAGCCACAAACAGTGTCCAATAATTCCAATCAATATAAGTAATTATTTTCAACCAATATATATATATATATATATATATATATATAGATAAAAATTATAGTAAATATATTAAAATAATTTTTAATTTGTTGTTGCAGCAGTAGCAGCAGTCCTTACTATGTAACCAATCAAAATGCTGGTGTCACTATACAGCAGACGCATACAGATGGTGGTGGTGGCGGTGGTGGTGGTGTTGGGGCGTTAATTGCACTTAAACGAAATCATATTATGGCCGTATCACATCCGGCACCACCAACGCTTCATCAGCCACAACAGCAGCATCCTGAGATAATCTATGAAGAGCTGCCAACCGATTATAGTGGTCATATGGTGGAGGCGGGCGAGGATGAATGCGTAACTGCGGATGCAACCGCAGCTAAACGTCCCAAATATGTATCAGAGGTACTCTGATGCGTTCGCATACAAAAGCATAAACATAACAAAGGCAAATAATAGTATGCTGAGTATATATTGCATCTGTTGCTGTTTTTGTTCAAAATTTGCAATGCAAACAGTGGCAACAACAGCAGCAACAGCAGCATCAAAAGCAATGGCATAGGCGTAGGCGTAGGCGTAGGTGATAGGCGTAGGCAACAGCGGCGGCGAGCAAAATATGAAACTCAGAAAAATTAGAAACCAAGCAAACAAAGCCCACTTTAAAGAAGTATATAAAATGCAAACAAAAACAAAAAACAACAAAAACAACAAAAAACAATTTAAAGTATCTCCATCTTGTATATTGAATTTGCCAATCCCCAAACATCCCCAAAGTCGAAGAGAAAACCATAACAAGGAAAACAAAATGTACGGAAATTTTTATAAATAGAACTGTGAGATTGTGTTTTAAGTGTTTTAACCGTAAAACGGTTATACGGCGTGCAAACACTTTTATATATATATATATATATATATATATATATATATATATATATGTGTGTGTGTATATATATTTATATATATATATATAAATATAGAGAAAATTAAATAATGATAATAATTATTAAATTTAAAAGAAGAGAAGAACCTTCATTTGAACGATTTAACCCTTAGCTCTGACGAATTCAATATGCTCGATGACGCTACTCTCTAAGTACATATACAAATTTTAAGATAAAAATCGAAGTAATTCAAAAGAAAAAAAAACAAAACAAATATGAAAAAAAAACAAAAAATGCAAAAAAAAAAAATTTAAATATATATATATATATATATATATATAGAATTATACATACGATTGATTATTGTAATGATGTTTAAGATGTTATAGCTATGTGACCGAAAATGCGCAAGAAATGAGAGATAGAGAGAGAGAGAGAGAAAATAGGGGTAAACCAAGCAACCAACAACCACACAAGTAACAAATAAACAGGCGAATGAATATTATTACCTATCTACATAATTTTACCTATATCGATTTAAATATAAATAAATATATCTATATATACATGTATGCATACATTAATTTATGTATGCTATTATATATATGTATATATATATATATATATATATATGTATATATATATATGCATATATAAAGTATATACAAAAAATATTAAAAACTTAACAAAATGATAAATATCTACAAATTTACGGATACAAATATATTAAATAATAATAATGCAAACCATTTACGTTAAACAAAACAAAAAACAAAACAAAACAAAAACAATCGAAAAACAATTGCACTTTATTTCTTAATTATGAAGAAAATCCCTTTTAAGTGTTTGGATTGTGTATTAAAACAAAAAAGCATATGTCAAACTGTTGTTTTATTTCTATTTTTATTATTCCAATTACTATTGCAATTTCAAGAGGAAAAAATGCAAGAAATTTATTGCCAGGGAAACGAGAATGAGATATATTTTTTAGTTATCTTTAGGGCGGTCGGGTACAGTTAGATTATCATAAGACTAACTGTACCATGCCACATAAATATATATATATATATATTTTTTTTAACTGTTTTCTTACATTACAATTATTTTAGCAGCTTTTTTTATGGCCTCTTTTTGCCAACTTGCTTAAAAAAATAAAAATCCATTTTTTTAATTAAAATAAATTAAATTATAAAATTATTTACTTATATTTGTTTTTTTTTTTCTTAGACATGATACATGATCCATGAAAACATTTAGATGAAAATGGTAAAAAGCTATATGCTAATAACAGTTAACTATTGTTTCATATTCGGTTGAAGTCCGAACATAACCGATATAATAATACAGGGCTGCTTAAGGCCTGAGCATAACTTTTATTTTCTATTTGTGTAGCTTATCGGTTAAGCATTTCCAGTTGAGCTTAAAAGTCTTTTACTGAAAAGAACACTAAAAAAGACTGAAAAATTTGAGTGCTCGCACATTGAGAGTTATTAAGGACGAAATAAATTATTGCTCAAGGCAAAAAGTGTTTTTAACACCTTTGCCTCGGAAAAAAGAAAAACAGGGGGTAATGGAATTGGGTAAAACCAAAAGTATGTAACAAGTAGAAATAATCATCTAAGACCGACCCCATAAAGTGTACATATTCATCATCAGGACGATTAGCAGAGTCGATCTAGACATATCCGTTTGCTTTCTGTCCGTATATCCGTCCGTTCGTTTGTGTTAAGAACGTGTCTAGTCAAAGGTGTTCATGTCATCGGGTACACTCGACTACAGCTACTTAGTAAAATCAAAAATGCTCATGACTTGCTTGAATATTTTTACAATACCGAAAAGGCTATTATTTTTCACACTCAACGCAAATCGTTCAGTTACTGAGCAGCACCTAACGAAATTAAAATAAAGGTTATTAATTGAGCAAAGACCGTTTGATATGAGACACATCAGTTACTTTCAGACTTTCAGTCTATGAATGAGACTTATTTACTAACACTTTGAAATGCTCAACTGTTATTTGCATGTTCTGCCTTAAATTTTATTTCTTTGCACGCAATTTTCTATCAGCTACAGCTTTCTATTTACGTTAGTTTCTTTTGGAAATTGTGTTTTTCATTTTCAATTGATATTAAAATTAGAGTCTACTTAGAGTCTAGTTTACAATCAAATTAATGTTTCCACTTTTTCTAATTTTTATAATAGAATTGCTGCTTATTAATTATTTTTAATTATTTAAATGTTTATTAAGGAAGCCGAGGTCCTCTGATACCTCTTTGTGTCCTTTGTATCAAAAATTAAGCCCAATTTTATAAAACTAATAAGATATTAAATTTGCCTCCTTCTGGGCATCCGGCTAATGATGTTATGAGGTCGACGTTATTTTTGGCGTCGCCCTGGGCGAGTTCTAGTCAGCCTTTTGGCTAACCTATTGCTGTGGTTATTAATTATTCATTTCAAAAAAAAAAAAAACAAAAAACATTTTAAAAAACTAAAAAAATTTCATGTTAACTTTGTTCTTTCAGCAGTTCTTTAATTTTAATTTGATTGTGCTCGTAGAATATAGTTAACTGTACAAATATTCTTTATCAGTAGCAATATCTGATTTATATATTTTATTTTTACTATTGCAAAAAGATAGTGTCCTATAGGGTTTTTATAAGCAATATGTTGCTTATATCATTTACTCTTCTAATCGTCTTATCATGATTTATGGCGCAGTTTTTAATGCGATTTGGGAGAAACACTACAATTTTATTTTATTTAAGAGCTAGGGAAAGTCCGAAAGGGCAATGTTAATATTTTACTACTATACTTTATACTATAAGCCCTGGGCGAAAAGAAGGTACACTAAGCTACAGCTGGAAAAAACACTGTTTTCAATTGATCATACCTACTCCAAAATGAAATTAAAATTATATATATAAATTGATTTCCAGTTAAAGTTTTATTAAAAGTGAAATTTTTATAACTATATGAAAAAATACATATGTTTTTAGTTTATAACTAAATGGGTTTAGTTTCCTTTTTAAGCCATTCCAAAGTAAATGTATCCTGGGATAATTGTGGTGAAAGTGTTTCCCAAACTATTTGGTGATAGCTGTTGAGTAATTTAACTTCATCTTCGGATAGAAGGTTTTTTTTTATCATCTTTGTTTGTTTTGGGCACATTGTGATTGTTTTAAAGGTAAGTGCGCCGCGATTGACAAAATTATATTTGGGTTCGGCTTGAACGATCTGTACAATATCTTCAATGCGTATGCCAAATTCACCATCTTTGTAAAATCCTGGTTCGTTGGAAACGAACATGTTTTCTTGTAGGCCAGGATCATCGGGCATTAGACGAAATCCAATACCCATTGGACCTTCGTGGACATTTAAGAAATGACCAACACCGTGGCCGGTTCCGTGTCCATAGTCCAGCCCAACATCCCAAAGAGCTTTTCTGGCCAAAACATCTAAAACTTGCCCCTTAACCTTTGTTGGGAATATGGTTGACCCTAATGTCAATTGTCCTTTAAGAACACGAGTATAGGTTTCCATTTGAAAGTCCGTGGGTGTACCAAAGTGAAAAGTTCTGGTTACATCAGTTGTACCGTCCAAATATTGGGCACCAGAATCACATAAATAAACTTCTTTATCATTAATGGGTCGATTCGTTTCCTTTGCTGGATGATAATGTATAACCGAGCCATTAGGCCCCGATGAGCTGATTGTTGTAAAGCTCAGACCCATATAATGTTCCTTAGTTTTACGAAATGATTCCAACTTATCAGCTCCAGATATTTCATCGACTTTTTCACCATTTTTAACAGCATTTTCCAACCATGCAAAGTACTGACACAATGCAACACCATCTCGAATATGGCTGTTCACAAACCCGTCCACTTCATTTTTGTTTTTAATGGCTTTAAGTACGGCAATAGCTGTTATCTCCTGATGTCTTATGGATTTTGGAATTAACGAATTTAAATAAAAGCTACTAGTAGGTGAAATCCATATCTTTCCATTACACATTGCAGCAATTTCCTGTGTCCCTTCACCAATAGACTCATAGGAACGTAATGATATTTTAACATTGTTTTCTTTCTGGTGTTCTTCAAAATTTTCAGGTAGTTTGTGCGAATCAACGTATAACACAATATCAGCGTGAGTTATAATCATAAATGCAAAAAATACCGGATTATAATCAATATCAGAGCCTCGTAAATTTAAAAACCAAGCAACTTCGTCAAGGGCAGAAACGATTAAGCCGCTTGCATTTTGCAGTGTCATTTGCTGGCGGACACGTTCCCATTTTTTAGCAATAGTTTCCCCAGCAAAGTTTAATTTTAACGTTATTATATTATTTGATGGACGGGCTGGTTGAGCCTCACCCCAAACATCATCAATTAAATTTCTCTCAATATCTACCAAATTACATTCGGCTGCATTAAGTTCCTTTTCAATGGTCTTTACCACGCGAAATGAGAATAAACGTGGATCAAAACCCACAGAGCTTCCCTTTGGTAAATTCTTTCCCAACCATGAGCCAATTGAGGGTGTTGTTCCCATACCATCTTTCATTAATGTCCAGTTTTCATCCAATTGTTGCTCAGCTTGTTGATAATAACGTCCATCAGTCCATAAAAGCGCCTTGTCATTTGTTACAACAGCAGTTCCAGCAGATCCAGTAAAACCGCTAATAAAAGCTCGCCGCTCATCATGCGGACACTGGTATTCACTCTGATGGGCATCATCTGATGGAACAACATACGCACTAACACCCGATGCTTCCGGTTGCATCAATTCTCTCAATTTTATCAATTTCTGCGTTGTTGCTGCCTTCATGATGCCTCTGGCTGGTGAACTGAATAATTGCGCCACTTTGCACTAATCTAAAAGGTATGTTCAACCGCATATAAGATAAGTAATCGCTTCTGATAAGTTATCAAATTGCATTTAATAAATTATATTTGTTATTTCAAACCTGCTAAAAAGGTAGCAGCACCGCTCCAATAATCGCTAAATAATCTTATAACTTTTTTTGCCGAATATTTTTTATATTTCTTTTTTTTCCAACTTTTTTGACTTTGTCATACTTGTTTTGTAACTAGGGCTGGCATTAACTTAATCGGTAAGGTCATAAAGTAGGCTCTAAAAAGTATCGATAGTTGGCGCTGAAATATTTTCTAATTTAAATCCCATATGTGCTTCGCATATGTTACGTCACATGCGTAATGCTTACAAATTTGTATACTTCACAGTTAAATTTTTATGCAACTCAAAATAGAATTTTATTAGCCCCTTTGCCTTTTTGTTAAAAAAGAAGCAAAGCAGAGCTATTGGAAATGTGCAAAATCGAAAAGTATGTAACACAGAAATAATCATCGGAGACCCCATAAAGTATATATATTCTTGATCAGGACGACAAGACGAGTTGATCTAGCCATGTCCGTCTGTCCGTCCGTCCGTCTCTATGAACGCCTGTTTCTCAGAGATTATAAGAGATAGAGCAACCAAATTTGAAACTTAGATTTGTTATTTTCGTACGCTATACGAGTTTGTTTTCGATTTTTGAATTTCCTCCCCTGATCCCCACATTCGAAAAAAAAACGATTATTAAGCACAATTTTCAACCGATCAAATTTCATAATTATACCATTCTTGATCTATGTTGTAAATCTGGGTAAGATTGATTAAAAAACTCGGAAGTTATACATCATTAAAAGTGGTGTTATGGATCCCGGGGGGTTAAGTGGTACGCGCTACAGCCACCAAATTTGGAATCAAGATTCTTAATGTGCAGAACTGTGTGTATGTGTGAGTATGTGTGTGTATGGCTGCATATATAGACAAAAAGACTTCTTACTTGTCAAAAATAAAATATATAAATTTTTTTTAAAATTTATAATGTTTTAAACAAATTTTGGACAATAATTCATATTTATATTTAAATGTTAGTAAATTCGATTTACCAGGACCTTCGTGAAATTCGAGTCCAGTCATTGCTGTGTAATTTATAGAGTTCAATAGATTTTTGACAATGTTTCTAGTTTTCTTATCCGAATCTCCTCCTTGTTTTTCTATATCGCTTTCATCATATTTGTTAAATGTTTCTATATCTTCGATGTCTTGAATTCCAATAATTTTTAAATATCTTTCAATCGTATAAAAACGTTGAATTTCCCTCATCCGCTTTGGGACTAATTTTATATATTTACTAAAAATATTACAATCGAATTCAAGGACTTGATCAGAAAGCAAATGTTCAGGATATTTGTAATTTAAAGTTGTACAAACTGCGTCACTAAGTGGCAAAATTGTATGTTGCCATGCGAATTCAAAAAGTTTTAAAAGGTTCTCAAATCTCATGGAGCTACAACGTATTATTATTATGTCTAAACATTCTTTGGTGATTGACGGTACTAGCCATTGGTTACCACACTCGTATAGCTGACATAGCGTTTCATTATTACATCCTTCCAAGAAATCACGATTGTAGGTGTAAACGTATTTACGAAACTTTTCAAAAACCTCGGACGACACGTCTAAATAAATTTCTCCGGATATTGCTTCCTTTAATTTACTCAGTAGCATAACCTTAAAGAAGTCTGAGGCACATGCTAAAATTACTCTATGGCAATCAAAAGATTTACCTCCAGCAATAATACGGCAATCAGAAAATTCTCCGTTTAAATTATCAAATGAAGGTGACAGCCTTAAAATTTTAACATTTTTAATTAGCACGTAAGGACAATTGCTGACACAAAGCTTACCACTTGTCCATAGCTTTTCTTGTTAAATTTAATTCAATTCAATTCAGTAATGTTTAATCCTAAAAAATCGAAAATAAAAGCTTCGTTAAAAATAAATTTATTAATTTATTACCAATTCTTTAATTTACGCAATGTTGAATCTTTGAATTTGAATTCCAGTTTATACTAGTAGATTCTTAATAAAAGTTATATTTTATCAGAATGGCAAAAATGTATGTTTAAATAATAAGTTCTTCAATTTTTATATCGTAGATAACTGCAAATATCTCTTTGCTTATTTTAATTTTTTATAAGCCGACGTATATTATTTTAACAAAAAAAATCTTCTTTTGTGTCTTCAGAAATTATTTCATTAAGAGCACAATTGACATTTTATACATTTTATACATTCATTGTTGCCCTTGCTGATTTTACACCAAAAATAGAGTTTACTTTCATTCATTGGTTGATATCGATCTAGATCGATATGTTGTTTGAATATCTTGATTTTAATTTTAGAATATTATTACAAAATAAAAATAGTATTGTCCAAAATGTAAATGATTTAAATACTTTTCAAATAATACTAATAGCAATCTAAGCTAATAATAATTTTATATTCAATAAAAAAACATTGTAATACTGAGAAACTTTTGAAAAAAACGACAAATCATCCATATATCGGCGAATACTTCCTCACTTATGTTTAACAAAGCTTCTAAAACAAATACTTCTATCGATACTAAACGATAAGTTCTGAGGGAAACTAGCCATTCCACATTCGCTGTTAACTTGCATTGTTCAGTGTGCGACAAATTGTAAATTGTATTTTATTAAAATATTAAAATACTCTTTTAAAAAAAAATATGGTAGTTAAAGCTGTATGTGTCATTAATGGCGATGCCAAAGGTACCGTTTTCTTTGAACAGGAGGTAAGTTATTAACACTTAAAGCTCAGAAAAATATAAAAATGGCAAACAAAATACTAAAGAGCCGGCCGCACCGCACCACACTTAATAAATACGTCTGTATGTATGCAGCTGTAAATATATGTATATATATATATATATATATATATATATATATATATATATATATATATATATGTATATATTTATATATATATTGTGGTATTGGAAAAGGCAAAGCCTTATTTAAATGCATTTGTGTGCTTTGAATTTTGCTATGTCATTTAAGTAACTTAATATTATATAAGTACAGCTTTCCGCATATGCTTAAATCAATTATCTTTACAACTATTTATTTGTATTAGTGTACACTGTACATTCCAATAAGCACTTTGTATAGGTGCACATTTTTTTTATTTGGTATTTTTCCATCCTTTTTTTTACTATCAGAATTGATTTTGGAACATATGCGTAGTACAAAACGAAAAATTACCGAAAAGCTTCTATACATTTGTTATATTTATTTGTGCTTATCAGCTGAAGGCGTTATCATTGATTTAGTTTTGCTTTACATTTTTCGTATCATTTTTTGATCCACTTGAATAGGCAGCAGGCTGTCCCGTGAAGGTTACAGGTGAAGTTTTAGGTCTAGCGCAGGGCCTTCACGGATTCCATGTGCACGAGTTTGGCGACAACACAAATGGATGCATGTCTTCTGGACCACATTTCAATCCCCATAAAAAGGAGCATGGTGCACCTACTGACGACAACCGCCATTTGGGTGATTTGGGCAACATAACGGCTACTGGCGATGGTCCAACTGCAGTCAACATCTGTGATTGCCAGATCACGCTCTTTGGTGAAAATAGCATCATTGGACGTACTGTTGTTGTTCACGCCGATCCCGATGACTTGGGTAAGGGTGGCCATGAGCTAAGCAAGACAACTGGAAATGCTGGCGCACGTATTGGTTGTGGTGTTATTGGTATTGCCAAAATTTAATGGACTTTTGAAGGCCCCAAAGCATTTATAAAAAAATGCTTTATATATATAAAATATATATTATATGATACAAACATACATATATGGAATTTACTTGTTATAGACTATTACTTGGGTTTGAACTTTGTGTTGGATATATCAAAACGTAAAATACATTATTCTTGATTTGTTAGTTGTTTAAAGTTCAACTTTAAAAATAAATAAACAGTTTTCAAATAAAAAACCTTGTCATTAAAATGTTTAACTTTCGTCACGCTGCTTTTAGAGGTATTTTTATTAATCCTGTTATAATTTCTAATAAAAGGAAAAGTTGTTGCAAACAAAAAGTTAATAAATAAATTGATTAAAAATTTTACTATAAACCTCGTAAGCAATAAGAAATACATAAATTATTACTATTTACAATACATAAAAAGTACCAATAATTTCGTTCTATGGCTTTCTTTTATAGTTTAAACAATATTAACGAGAAAAACAAACAAGTTAATTCTAGGTCTATATGTGGTGGTGATGCTAGTTGTGCATTTGATGATGAGTGTAGGACACTTGTTTAAATTTGGTAAGTAAAGTTGGACTATATGTATTTTATGTATTGTTAAAATATGACTGATAGACGATACCTAGGGAGGAAGTTGCAAAAAGCGTAAAATAGCTCCACCAGGTGGCAAAGCCTAGGAAGCCTTTGTATACTTCAGTAGAGAACACCTGTAATGTTTTAAAATATTTTAAGGACCTTTCTTTTAGTATTAAATATAAACTTACATTTTTCAGACTTGTAAATGAGGCCTGTATTGACTGAGCGGATTCCAATATATTAAATTCTCGTTCATTACTAGTGTCTAATATAGCCTCTTGGTTTATTACCAATTCTTCATCGGCAGCGCATTCATGCTGCAGGACAACACTCTCCTTAAATACGCCTGCCCAGCTAAAACCACCAAGGCTTTTGTACATTAGCGTTAGGTAAAGGCACAATATGAGTGGTGCAGCAAACTGCAGAGTTACAACACAAAGATAGTAGAAAATCGAAGAAATCTGTATGGCAAAAGAGTTAAAATAAAAATACATTATATTATTTTAAAATCTCTAAACACTTGCCTTCTTTTGAAATTCGACATTAGTGATACGACCAGCCTCTCTGCGCAGATCAAGTACCTTGTCATATGCCAAGTTAAGATACGATTGCAGATATATGGGCATTAACGCAAATCGCATAATAACGACAAACACTACAAGTAGTAAGCGCAGTGTTTCAAAGACATGCGGCTTCAAGCTGTTAAAAAGAAATAATTTTTTTAAAGATGAATGTGGGTACCCTTTTGCTACTTTACTTACAGTGGGTGTTGCATTCCATCAAAGACACGTACTGTTAAATAGTCTCGACTTATGGGCCTTATCCAAAGAATAACTAATAAGAAAGGCAAAACAAAGCTGAGATTTAGTAGAACTTGAAGCAAACGATTGCCTCGGCAGTATTTAAGCGAATCCCAATGCATTTTGGCCATACGCAAACCAGGAAACGTGAACAGTGAACCCAAAACTCCGCAACTTAGGGCAATAAAGAATTTGACAACAATTTTGGAAGCTGGACCACTACAAATATTATTTAAATTTAGTTTTTTTTTTCAGATACTAATTGTTTTAAACTTACGATGAAGGTAGTCCCTGTTCAGTCAGAAATTTAGATGCGCTGCTATTAAAACTGGCATAGGCATCCTCCAATCCAGTTTCTAGTATGCGCTCATCAATAATTAGCACAATCATGGCAATTAGTAAGTACACCAGACAGGCAACTATTACCATAGAGCGTTCACCAATTGACTCTTCGCTTTGAAAGTATAGGACGGTCAGGGAAGACAGCAGCTTAAGTGCAAAAAATATGACTAGCAGACACCATACCATACTAAGATTGATCTCTTGTTTAAGCGGGTAAAAGTAATGAAAAATTTCTGAACACACATAAACAATGCCTGCATAAACGCTCAAGTCCACCAGCCATTGATATTCGGTAAAATATCTCAGATGAATCACATCACGTTCCAGCACCGGTGACGATTCCAAATCAACCTCTATGCTACGAGGTATGTGAAACTGTTGCGATGCGTTGTTGCTATTTATTCCATTTTGATGCTTGTGCTTTCCTTTTGCAGGACGTTCTTTGGGTACGCCACCTTTTGTACGAAGCTCGTCGTCAGTAGGATGTAGGTACCGAAATAGCCCGGTGCGACACAGTATCCATTTGGCAAAGGAATAATGAGGACTCAGTTTTTGTATAACGCTGACCATCACCAATGTGATGACTAGTTGAGCGCCAAGTACAGCCTGCAAGAGCAAAATAACACAATTTTATTTTTTATATTTATATATATATATATCTATATTTGGGTCAAATCTATTTTTGGTGAACTTATGCACATTCCATATTTCCGGGCGCGATAAACTAGTGAATTGTTAAAGAAATTTACACATAATTCGCGAGATTGCTTACCATAATATTATAGCGCTATGTGTTATGTGCCTATCAGGTATAAAATATTTCTATAATTTACATCAATTAATGATTTAATTAATTCATGTTTCCTAATTAAACCAATGCTAAATTTGTTAAATGTGGTTGGCTCACTATACTGATCAAATAAACTGGTTCTTTAAGGAATAACCGTTCGTTCATTAGAGTTATGGTAAAATGTTATTAACAGCGAATTTACATAATTAGTTATAGAAGTAAAAGTTCGATGATCTTAAAAGTCGACATTGTGTTCAGCGTTAAATTTGCTTGGTAGTAAATAATGGAATACATATTGGAAATCTTATTGACTAGCATAATTATTTATTCGTCAAGGCATCGATTATAATTTAACACGAATCGATATATATAAAAACTTATATATATATATATTAATCGAACTTTGTTTATATGAACATATAAAGCATGATAAGTTTTTGCATCCCTGGTGTTAATGCACGTTTTTAAATGCCGGCAAGGAAAAGCGAATGTAATTAAAAATTATGTTTTTGAATGTAAGTTTATTTGAACCTGGTAAATCAAAACCAGAACGCAGTTTTATACAGGGCGCTGTTAAGCAAAACACTCGTATTGATGGTCGTAAGTCAAATGAATTTCGCGATGTGAATCTAACTTTCGGTAGTGATTGGGGAACAGTGGCGGTGTCAATGGGCGACACCAAGGTATTGGCGCAAGTAAGTTGTGACATTGGCACTCCAACAAGTGCGCGAGCCAACGAGGGTACCCTCAATTTGAATGTCGACATAAAGGGTGTGTCGTTTCTTGATGAGGTGCAAGCAACACACGATCAGCGATTCTTATCTCTTAACTCGCTTTTGGAACGAACGTTTCGAAGTTCACGTTGCTTAGACCTGGAGTCACTATGCATCGCAGTTGAACAGCATGTGTGGTGTGTGCGTTTGGATATTAATGTGCTTAACCACGATGGAAATCTCTATGGTGCGTAAGAATGAATTAAAACAAAAGGTATTAACTTACGAATTACTCCTATTGCAGATGCCTGCACAATTGCGGCATTGTCAGCACTAATGCACTTTCGTCGTCCCGAGGTTTCCTACATTGATGAACAAATTAAAACGTACAGTGAAAGGGAACGGGAACTGATGCCGCTCTTGTTTCTACACTTTCCCGTTAGCGTGACCTATTGTGTGTATAAGAGTACTTCCCAGCCATTAGTTGATCCTAATTTGCTGGAGGAGAACACCGCAGATTCTATTATTGTCTTGAGCTTCAACTCATATCAGGAACTTTGCACGCTTAATGCTGGCGGTACAGCACCGACAAATGTGCGCACAATCATGCAATGCGCACGCAGTGCAGCCAAACGCTGTAAGGATCTTGTGCAATTCATACGTAAAGCTTTAGAACGGGACATGGAACGTCGACAACTGCCATATAAAGTGATTGGTTTAGCGGATCTTTTAAATGAAAAGGCACCAAAAATGAGTTTTAAACAGCTAATGAAAGATAACGAACAAATGGATACTTACACAATTTTGGAAGAAAAGCCTACAGTTGAGCCAATGAACATTGAATCTGTTTCTGAAGAACAAACTCAGACGTCGTCAGAGATTTTAAATGTTGCAGATACGCCATTAAATGATAGCAGTTGGCTGCCACAGGAGACACCAGTGGATGGAAATGTCGACCAACCTTCAATTAAAATGGAAACATCCAACAAGGCAAATAAAATGAAAGCTAATAAAAACAAAAATAAAGCCGGCAAAAAACAACAACAAAAGCCTACTGAGAAAGATCAAAGTAAGAAACATCATATATATTAAAATTTTTCTAAAACTAACTTCTGAATTCTCTTTAAAGATCATAGCGATTCCGAAGAAGAAGTAACACATACAATTTAGTAAATAAAGTATGCTTCTGATATACTATTGATTACTAAAAAGCTACAGCATTGCCGTTGATAGCGACTTTGTAATTAAAATATAATAAGTAAAAATTCATTATGAAAATGAAGAGTATGCTGCATTAATCCTTGAAGAATCGCATATGTGAGAAATAAAATGAAGATGACAATAGTGTATTCCATGAATGCCACGGAGTATATAGTAAAGTTGCTTTTCCTTTTGTGTATAAATAACTTAAAAAATATAGACATAATGTAGAGATAAAAGTCATAAAAATTGTAAGGTAAACACTTTGTAGTTGATGTCCCTATTTTATAAATAAAGTTAGTTCTCTTTAATATTATATAATATAAAAATAAAAAAATTGAATTGTATTATATATAAACGTAATATTTTGTTAAAAAGATATAAAAACCATATATGGTGATCAAATCCGAACTTAACAATATGAGATTAACCAATTTAATATTCTTTCTAAAATATTGGTCGTGTTAGCGTTAACTGACGTCTTTGCGTATACCAGGGTCTTTTCAATCCTTCTTAAACTGTATTTTATTGTTTCATTAAAATGAAATGAAAGCTAAAATTACATCAGTTTAATTCTTACATTACGTATTATGGTACTGACTTCAGTTTCCAGCTGTAGCTAACACTAATACATATTCTTCTTTATATATCCCAGAAGTCATTCGTAAAAGTGAACATCATTATCCACTTAAATTCAAATATCGAAAGTTTGAGCTTTTCTATAAATCGCAATAAACACTGTCCACTTGTAGAACATCCTATATAATTGATTGTAGTAACGTAAGCTGAGAAAATTCTGTACTTGGCCATGATATATAAGATTGCAGAGTATAACTAATACATTACTAACATAGAGCCTTTTTATTTGTTGACAATATTAGCATTTGATTTTTGAAATTTACATATTAAATTATTAAAAAATATACAAAAAAACAAGAAATATGAAACATACCCTTAAGGAAGAAAATTATTCGTGCAAGGTCCTAGATTTGGGTAAATGGGACTCAAAGGCAATAAAGTATTACAACACCTTACCCCGCATTCAAAAGCAATTGCGAAAAAGTAACTCGGCGTATCTATGTGAACATCCAGAGGTATTGCATGTATCTATCTGAATATATCTTATATTTATTATGACTATCTAATATCTAGATTCGTGCCATTATTCGTGTTATAATGCACCATGTCGTCAATGCCAATCCAAGTAATGTTCGTCAGTTTATAGCCGATTTCTTTAATTGTCGTCGTACACCGCTTCTCGTTCAAATGGTAAGTTGCTTCTTAATATTCTTAGGAATATGGTCTCATATTAAATTGATTATTTATAACTCCTAGATAAACGCACAACTGAAGTATGTTAACGATCAGTTAAAACGTGGACGATGGAGCAAGTTCGATGCAGAAATGTTGTTTTTGGAAAGTCCTTCAACCCACTCACTGCTCTCTACAGCTTCTGTAGAGTGCAATATTCATCCTGTTTTGACGTATGCCCTTGTCTTCAAGAAACCAGATGAATGTGGTATAGATAGACCACCCTTTTAAAATCATTCTAAAAGAAGCTTTTCTTTTCAATATATAAGAAAAGTTGCAAAATTCAAAGGGTAATCCATTGTCCTTCTCTGGGTCTATTACACTTAACGTTTTCGATATTATAAATTCAATACTTTATATAAAATTGTTCTTAAAAACGGTTTTTATCTCAAATATTATTTAATGTCTTTATTTAATAAGATTACTAGAGGGAAGAAGAACTGAAGAACTCATCCACAAACACCGATCACCATTAAAAATATAATCTAGCTGTACTTATGTGCGGGATATCTTAATTTTCAAGGGTGGAGATTTTCCATTAATCAGTATACCCAAACATTTTTGGATGAACTTTTAATGTTTTGGTATTAACATAAGTTTGAATAAATGCAAGAAATAATGAGAAACTCGGATAATTAGGCAGCATTATATATTGATATCCATTGCTTAATGGCAAATTTGTTAAAAACATTTAACAATGCCAAAGAATCGTTTACATTTAATTCTTCTTGTCGGACGGGGCAAATTGCACCAGTTGTTGCCCTTCCAGCAGCGCCTAATTTTTGTAGTCCTGATCCGTTGTGTTGTTGTTGTGGGTGTAACTGTTGTCATTGTTGTAGATGCCACTGATGTTGTTGTTGTAGGAATATCTGTTGTTGTTGTAGGTGCAACTGTTGTTGTTGTAGGTGCAACTGTTGTCGTTGTAGGTGCCACTGTTGTTGTTGTGGGTGCATCTGTTGTTGTTGTGGGTGCATCTGTTGTAGTTGTGGGTTCATCTGTTGTCGTTGTTGGTGGAACTGTTGGAAGAGTTGGTAGAACTGTTGGAAGAGTTGGTTGAACTGTTGGAAGAGTTGGTAGAACTGTTGGAAGAGTTGGTAGAATTGTTGGAATCGTTATCTGCGCTTCTGATATTCCCAGGATGAAGAATAAAGTAACCAGAGTAAACCAAAAGAAGCAGTTCATTTTGAATAAATAGTGCTTGCAATCGGCTGTAAAGTTGAGATATAGTATTGTAAAACAATTGCTGCCACTTTTATACTCATTTGGAGTTAAAAATTTTCGTATTTGTTTTACGACAAATGTTCGTAAGCCTAGTTCAAGGTTATTATGTTTTAAGTTTAAACAAGATCAGCCACACATAATATACATATATTATTCTCCATTCAATTTTGGTTAATTTTTCAGTACAAATTTTATTTTGAGGCATTGAAATAAAAAATTATGTTCAGTAAAAATCCTTGAAAACTGTCCATAATTTTTAATCAATCTTAATTCTTATTTACCAGATATTAATTGTTAGTTCTAGTGAAGCCATTTTGATGATATTATGTATACTTTAAAATATCTATTAATAGATTTAATATATATTAGACAATAATTTATAAAGTTATTAAGCAAATTTCGCAATTTAATCTAAATCTTTCTTACATAAAACCAAAACATAACTTAAGGAAGTATTCAACGTCTTATGCTTAGATGTAAAACTATGTAAAAAAACATTTTCTGCAACGATTGGTGAATTATAAAGATAAATAAAGAATTATAAAGATTTTTTTTTCAATTCTTTGTTATGTAACAGTTATTGGATTTAAGAGTTAGTTATTCTGATAGATATGAAAAATCAGAAATAAAGTTGATTTTGGGATTAAAACAGAAATCGTAGTTGGGTTTCCAAATTGTGTTCCCAGGCTCCATCCCATATTCTACGAACGATATTATTATAAAATAAAAGAAAATCATTGTTAAGAAGATTAAATAAACAATAATCATTTTTTAATATAACTTACTACAAAAATCAAAAAGTTCATTGTTTATGTTTCTTTACGCATCAATATAACAAGCAAATGAGGTGATTCTTTTAACAGTTCCAATTTCAGAACCAGAGAATTGGTTCCTGCTTTATAGGTTAGACATAACAACAATTATTTATATTCTTCCATTTAAATATACAATAGCAAGGATTCACGAATAACATATGTATGTGTTACAAACACTGCAAATACAAGTTATATTTAATGTTGCAATATGATTTTATTTATGCTTAGTTCCTCTAACTAAACATATATTAATTCAGTGGTAAAAAGCAATAGCATGGATCAACGTTAAGGAAAAAAATTTAAAATGTATGAAGCAGCAGCATATTTTATATTTATATTTTATACAATAACGAAAAAGTTAACCGAAACATTTAAGAATTCCAAAGAAGCGTTTACATTTTATTCTCCTGGTTGGAAGAGGCAAGTTGCACCAGTTGTTGCCCTTCCAACAAAGAATCCTTTTTGTAGTCTTAGTTGATGTTGGTGCAGCTGTTGTTGGTGTAGTAGGTGCATCCGTTGTTGTTGTGGGTGCATCCGTTGAGGTCGTAGGTGCATCCGTTGTCGTAGGTGCATCCGTTGTTGTAGTGGGTGCATCTGTTGTTGTCGTCGGCGCATCTGTTGTCGTTGTAGGTTCGACAGTTGTTGTTGTCTGCGCATCTGATGCTCCCAGGATGTAGAATAAGGCAACCAGAGTGAACCAAATAAAGGACTTCATTTTAGATATATAGTGCTCAAAAATATTACTATGCAATCGGCTGTACACTTCAGATATAATATTATAAAATATAAATTGATACTTTTATAGTCAAAAATCTCTTCACATTTACAATATGTTCCGTTTTCTTGTTTGTTTTATAACAACTGTTCGAAAGCCTAGTTCAAGGTTACTTGGTTTTAGTTCTACGTTAGATAAGACACATATAATAAATAATTAAAACTACAGTCGTATAACGTTTTTTCCGTATTTTTGGACCCTTAAATCAGGGATAGAATAATTAATAATATTTAACTCAAGCTTTGGAAATAACTAAAAAAAATGTTTGCAAAGTTTTCAATATATTTTTATTTAAAATGCAATAAACTTTAAACATTTTATTTAATTTTTAAAATATCTTATAATTTTATAGGTAAAATGTTAACAAAAATATAAAATAACAAAAATATGAAAATTTACTTACATTTACTTTTTGTAATAGTTTTATTAACACTCAGTGCCATTGTTATAAAAAACTTTATTCTGAAATTGATTAAAGCAATTATTGATAAATATACATATATATAAATATATTGCTTGACAACATTAATATTTGAGTTTTGAAATTTCCATATCAAAATCTCGAAAAATAAATAAAAAAAAAACACAAGAAATATGAAACATACTCTTAAGGAAGAAAATTATTCGTGCAAGGTCCTAGATTTGGGTAAATGGGACTCAAAGGCAATAAAGTATTACAACACCTTACCCCGCATTCAAAAGCAATTGCGAAAAAGTAACTCGGCGTATCTATGTGAACATCCAGAGGTATTGCATGTATCTATCTGAATATATCTTATATTTATTATGACTATCTAATATCTAGATTCGTGCCATTATTCGTGTTATAATGCACCATGTCGTCAATGCCAATCCAAGTAATGTTCGTCAGTTTATAGCCGATTTCTTTAATTGTCGTCGTACACCGCTTCTCGTTCAAATGGTAAGTTGCTTCTTAATATTCTTAGGAATATGGTCTCATATTAAATTGATTATTTATAACTCCTAGATAAACGCACAACTGAAGTATGTTAACGATCAGTTAAAACGTGGACGATGGAGCAAGTTCGATGCAGAAATGTTGTTTTTGGAAAGTCCTTCAACCCACTCACTGCTCTCTACAGCTTCTGTAGAGTGCAATATTCATCCTGTTTTGACGTATGCCCTTGTCTTCAAGAAACCAGATGAATGTGGTATAGATAGACCACCCTTTTAAAATCATTCTAAAAGAAGCTTTTCTTTTCAATATATAAGAAAAGTTGCAAAATTCAAAGGGTAATCCATTGTCCTTCTCTGGGTCTATTACACTTAACGTTTTCGATATTATAAATTCAATACTTTATATAAAATTGTTCTTAAAAACGGTTTTTATCTCAAATATTATTTAATGTCTTTATTTAATAAGATTACTAGAGGGAAGAAGAACTGAAGAACTCATCCACAAACACCGATCACCATTAAAAATATAATCTAGCTGTACTTATGTGCGGGATATCTTAATTTTCAAGGGTGGAGATTTTCCATTAATCAGTATACCCAAACATTTTTGGATGAACTTTTAATGTTTTGGTATTAACATAAGTTTGAATAAATGCAAGAAATAATGAGAAACTCGGATAATTAGGCAGCATTATATATTGATATCCATTGCTTAATGGCAAATTTGTTAAAAACATTTAACAATGCCAAAGAATCGTTTACATTTAATTCTTCTTGTCGGACGGGGCAAATTGCACCAGTTGTTGCCCTTCCAGCAGCGCCTAATTTTTGTAGTCCTGATCCGTTGTGTTGTTGTTGTGGGTGTAGCTGTTGTCGTTGTTGTAGATGCCACTGATGTTGTTGTTGTAGGAATATCTGTTGTTGTTGTAGGTGCAACTGTTGTTGTTGTAGGTGCAACTGTTGTCGTTGTAGGTGCCACTGTTGTTGTTGTGGGTGCATCTGTTGTTGTTGTGGGTGCATCTGTTGTAGTTGTGGGTTCATCTGTTGTCGTTGTTGGTGGAACTGTTGGAAGAGTTGGTAGAACTGTTGGAAGAGTTGGTTGAACTGTTGGAAGAGTTGGTAGAACTGTTGGAAGAGTTGGTAGAATTGTTGGTATCGTTATCTGCGCTTCTGATATTCCCAGGATGAAGGATAAAGTAACCAGAGTAAACCAAAAGAAGCAGTTCATTTTGAATAAATAGTGCTTGCAATCGGCTGTAAAGTTGAGATATAGTATTGTAAAACAATTGCTGCCACTTTTATACTCATTTGGAGTTAAAAATTTTCGTATTTGTTTTACGACAAATGTTCGTAAGCCTAGTTCAAGGTTATTATGTTTTAAGTTTAAACAAGATCAGCCACACATAATATACATATATTATTCTCCATTCAATTTTGGTTAATTTTTCAGTACAAATTTTATTTTGAGGCATTGAAATAAAAAATTATGTTCAGTAAAAATCCTTGAAAACTGTCCATAATTTTTAATCAATCTTAATTCTTATTTACCAGATATTAATTGTTAGTTCTAGTGAAGCCATTTTGATGATATTATGTATACTTTAAAATATCTATTAATAGATTTAATATATATTAGACAATAATTTATAAAGTTATTAAGCAAATTTCGCAATTTAATCTAAATCTTTCTTACATAAAACCAAAACATAACTTAAGGAAGTATTCAACGTCTTATGCTTAGATGTAAAACTATGTAAAAAAACATTTTCTGCAACGATTGGTGAATTATAAAGATAAATAAAGAATTATAAAGATTTTTTTTTCAATTCTTTGTTATGTAACAGTTATTGGATTTAAGAGTTAGTTATTCTGATAGATATGAAAAATCAGAAATAAAGTTGATTTTGGGATTAAAACAGAAATCGTAGTTGGGTTTCCAAATTGTGTTCCCAGGCTCCATCCCATATTCTACGAACGATATTATTATAAAATAAAAGAAAATCATTGTTAAGAAGATTAAATAAATAATAATCATTTTTTAATATAACTTACTACAAAAATCAAAAAGTTCATTGTTTATGTTTCTTTACGCATCAATATAACAAGCAAATGAGGTGATTCTTTTAACAGTTCCAATTTCAGAACCAGAGAATTGGTTCCTGCTTTATAGGTTAGACATAACAACAATTATTTATATTCTTCCATTTAAATATACAATAGCAAGGATTCACGAATAACATATGTATGTGTTACAAACACTGCAAATACAAGTTATATTTAATGTTGCAATATGATTTTATTTATGCTTAGTTCCTCTAACTAAACATATATTAATTCAGTGGTAAAAAGCAATAGCATGGATCAACGTTAAGGAAAAAAATTTAAAATGTATGAAGCAGCAGCATATTTTATATTTATATTTTATACAATAACGAAAAAGCTAACCGAAACATTTAAGAATTCCAAAGAAGCGTTTACATTTTATTCTCCTGGTTGGAAGAGGCAAGTTGCACCAGTTGTTGCCCTTCCAGCAAAGAATCCTTTTTGTAGTCTTAGTTGATGTTGGTGCAGCTGTTGTTGGTGTAGTAGGTGCATCTGTTGTTGTTGTGGGTGCATCCGTTGATGTCGTAGGTGCATCCGTTGTCGTAGGTGCATCCGTTGTTGTAGTGGGTGCATCTGTTGTTGTCGTCGGCGCATCTGTTGTCGTTGTAGGTTCGACAGTTGTTGTTGTCTGCGCATCTGATGCTCCCAGGATGTAGAATAAGGCAACCAGAGTGAACCAAATAAAGGACTTCATTTTAGATATATAGTGCTCAAAAATATTACTATGCAATCGGCTGTACACTTCAGATATAATATTATAAAATATAAATTGATACTTTTATAGTCAAAAATCTCTTCACATTTACAATATGTTCCGTTTTCTTGTTTGTTTTATAACAACTGTTCGAAAGCCTAGTTCAAGGTTACTTGGTTTTAGTTCTACGTTAGATAAGACACATATAATAAATAATTAAAACTACAGTCGTATAACGTTTTTTCCGTATTTTTGGACCCTTAAATCAGGGATAGAATAATTAATAATATTTAACTCAAGCTTTGGAAATAACTAAAAAAAATGTTTGCAAAGTTTTCAATATATTTTTATTTAAAATGCAATAAACTTTAAACATTTTATTTAATTTTTAAAATATCTTATAATTTTATAGGTAAAATGTTAACAAAAATATAAAATAACAAAAATATGAAAATTTACTTACATTTACTTTTTGTAATAGTTTTATTAACACTCAGTGCCATTGTTATAAAAAACTTTATTCTGAAATTGATTAAAGCAATTATTGATAAATATACATATATATAAATATATTGCTTGACAACATTGATATTTGAGTTTTGAAATTTCCATATCAAAATCTCGAAAAATAAATAAAAAAAAAACACAAGAAATATGAAACATACTCTTAAGGAAGAAAATTATTCGTGCAAGGTCCTAGATTTGGGTAAATGGGACTCAAAGGCAATAAAGTATTACAACACCTTACCCCGCATTCAAAAGCAATTGCGAAAAAGTAACTCGGCGTATCTATGTGAACATCCAGAGGTATTGCATGTATCTATCTGAATATATCTTATATTTATTATGACTATCTAATATCTAGATTCGTGCCATTATTCGTGTTATAATGCACCATGTCGTCAATGCCAATCCAAGTAATGTTCGTCAGTTTATAGCCGATTTCTTTAATTGTCGTCGTACACCGCTTCTCGTTCAAATGGTAAGTTGCTTCTTAATATTCTTAGGAATATGGTCTCATATTAAATTGATTATTTATAACTCCTAGATAAACGCACAACTGAAGTATGTTAACGATCAGTTAAAACGTGGACGATGGAGCAAGTTCGATGCAGAAATGTTGTTTTTGGAAAGTCCTTCAACCCACTCACTGCTCTCTACAGCTTCTGTAGAGTGCAATATTCATCCTGTTTTGACGTATGCCCTTGTCTTCAAGAAACCAGATGAATGTGGTATAGATAGACCACCCTTTTAAAATCATTCTAAAAGAAGCTTTTCTTTTCAATATATAAGAAAAGTTGCAAAATTCAAAGGGTAATCCATTGTCCTTCTCTGGGTCTATTACACTTAACGTTTTCGATATTATAAATTCAATACTTTATATAAAATTGTTCTTAAAAACGGTTTTTATCTCAAATATTATTTAATGTCTTTATTTAATAAGATTACTAGAGGGAAGAAGAACTGAAGAACTCATCCACAAACACCGATCACCATTAAAAATATAATCTAGCTGTACTTATGTGCGGGATATCTTAATTTTCAAGGGTGGAGATTTTCCATTAATCAGTATACCCAAACATTTTTGGATGAACTTTTAATGTTTTGGTATTAACATAAGTTTGAATAAATGCAAGAAATAATGAGAAACTCGGATAATTAGGCAGCATTATATATTGATATCCATTGCTTAATGGCAAATTTGTTAAAAACATTTAACAATGCCAAAGAATCGTTTACATTTAATTCTTCTTGTCGGACGGGGCAAATTGCACCAGTTGTTGCCCTTCCAGCAGCGCCTAATTTTTGTAGTCCTGATCCGTTGTGTTGTTGTTGTGGGTGTAGCTGTTGTCGTTGTTGTAGATGCCACTGATGTTGTTGTTGTAGGAATATCTGTTGTTGTTGTAGGTGCAACTGTTGTTGTTGTAGGTGCAACTGTTGTCGTTGTAGGTGCCACTGTTGTTGTTGTGGGTGCATCTGTTGTTGTTGTGGGTGCATCTGTTGTAGTTGTGGGTTCATCTGTTGTCGTTGTTGGTGGAACTGTTGGAAGAGTTGGTAGAACTGTTGGAAGAGTTGGTTGAACTGTTGGAAGAGTTGGTAGAACTGTTGGAAGAGTTGGTAGAATTGTTGGTATCGTTATCTGCGCTTCTGATATTCCCAGGATGAAGGATAAAGTAACCAGAGTAAACCAAAAGAAGCAGTTCATTTTGAATAAATAGTGCTTGCAATCGGCTGTAAAGTTGAGATATAGTATTGTAAAACAATTGCTGCCACTTTTATACTCATTTGGAGTTAAAAATTTTTCGTATTTGTTTTACGACAAATGTTCGTAAGCCTAGTTCAAGGTTATTATGTTTTAAGTTTAAACAAGATCAGCCACACATAATATACATATATTATTCTCCATTCAATTTTGGTTAATTTTTCAGTACAAATTTTATTTTGAGGCATTGAAATAAAAAATTATGTTCAGTAAAAATCCTTGAAAACTGTCCATAATTTTTAATCAATCTTAATTCTTATTTACCAGATATTAATTGTTAGTTCTAGTGAAGCCATTTTGATGATATTATGTATACTTTAAAATATCTATTAATAGATTTAATATATATTAGACAATAATTTATAAAGTTATTAAGCAAATTTCGCAATTTAATCTAAATCTTTCTTACATAAAACCAAAACATAACTTAAGGAAGTATTCAACGTCTTATGCTTAGATGTAAAACTATGTAAAAAAACATTTTCTGCAACGATTGGTGAATTATAAAGATAAATAAAGAATTATAAAGATTTTTTTTTCAATTCTTTGTTATGTAACAGTTATTGGATTTAAGAGTTAGTTATTCTGATAGATATGAAAAATCAGAAATAAAGTTGATTTTGGGATTAAAACAGAAATCGTAGTTGGGTTTCCAAATTGTGTTCCCAGGCTCCATCCCATATTCTACGAACGATATTATTATAAAATAAAAGAAAATCATTGTTAAGAAGATTAAATAAACAATAATCATTTTTTAATATAACTTACTACAAAAATCAAAAAGTTCATTGTTTATGTTTCTTTACGCATCAATATAACAAGCAAATGAGGTGATTCTTTTAACAGTTCCAATTTCAGAACCAGAGAATTGGTTCCTGCTTTATAGGTTAGACATAACAACAATTATTTATATTCTTCCATTTAAATATACAATAGCAAGGATTCACGAATAACATATGTATGTGTTACAAACTCTGCAAATACAAGTTATATTTAATGTTGCAATATGATTTTATTTATGCTTAGTTCCTCTAACTAAACATATATTAATTCAGTGGTAAAAAGCAATAGCATGGATCAACGTTAAGGAAAAAAATTTAAAATGTATGAAGCAGCAGCATATTTTATATTTATATTTTATACAATAACGAAAAAGCTAACCGAAACATTTAAGAATTCCAAAGAAGCGTTTACATTTTATTCTCCTGGTTGGAAAAGGCAAGTTGCACCAGTTGTTGCCCTTCCAGCAAAGAATCCTTTTTGTAGTCTTAGTTGATGTTGGTGCAGCTGTTGTTGGTGTAGTAGGTGCATCTGTTGTTGTTGTGGGTGCATCCGTTGATGTCGTAGGTGCATCCGTTGTCGTAGGTGCATCCGTTGTTGTAGTGGGTGCATCTGTTGTTGTCGTCGGCGCATCTGTTGTCGTTGTAGGTTCGACAGTTGTTGTTGTCTGCGCATCTGATGCTCCCAGGATGTAGAATAAGGCAACCAGAGTGAACCAAATAAAGGACTTCATTTTAGATATATAGTGCTCAAAAATATTACTATGCAATCGGCTGTACACTTCAGATATAATATTATAAAATATAAATTGATACTTTTATAGTCAAAAATCTCTTCACATTTACAATATGTTCCGTTTTCTTGTTTGTTTTATAACAACTGTTCGAAAGCCTAGTTCAAGGTTACTTGGTTTTAGTTCTACGTTAGATAAGACACATATAATAAATAATTAAAACTACAGTCGTATAACGTTTTTTCCGTATTTTTGGACCCTTAAATCAGGGATAGAATAATTAATAATATTTAACTCAAGCTTTGGAAATAACTAAAAAAAATGTTTGCAAAGTTTTCAATATATTTTTATTTAAAATGCAATAAACTTTAAACATTTTATTTAATTTTTAAAATATCTTATAATTTTATAGGTAAAATGTTAACAAAAATATAAAATAACAAAAATATGAAAATTTACTTACATTTACTTTTTGTAATAGTTTTATTAACACTCAGTGCCATTGTTATAAAAAACTTTATTCTGAAATTGATTAAAGCAATTATTGATAAATATACATATATATAAATATATTGCTTGACAACATTGATATTTGAGTTTTGAAATTTCCATATCAAAATCTCGAAAAATAAATAAAAAAAAAACACAAGAAATATGAAACATACTCTTAAGGAAGAAAATTATTCGTGCAAGGTCCTAGATTTGGGTAAATGGGACTCAAAGGCAATAAAGTATTACAACACCTTACCCCGCATTCAAAAGCAATTGCGAAAAAGTAACTCGGCGTATCTATGTGAACATCCAGAGGTATTGCATGTATCTATCTGAATATATCTTATATTTATTATGACTATCTAATATCTAGATTCGTGCCATTATTCGTGTTATAATGCACCATGTCGTCAATGCCAATCCAAGTAATGTTCGTCAGTTTATAGCCGATTTCTTTAATTGTCGTCGTACACCGCTTCTCGTTCAAATGGTAAGTTGCTTCTTAATATTCTTAGGAATATGGTCTCATATTAAATTGATTATTTATAACTCCTAGATAAACGCACAACTGAAGTATGTTAACGATCAGTTAAAACGTGGACGATGGAGCAAGTTCGATGCAGAAATGTTGTTTTTGGAAAGTCCTTCAACCCACTCACTGCTCTCTACAGCTTCTGTAGAGTGCAATATTCATCCTGTTTTGACGTATGCCCTTGTCTTCAAGAAACCAGATGAATGTGGTATAGATAGACCACCCTTTTAAAATCATTCTAAAAGAAGCTTTTCTTTTCAATATATAAGAAAAGTTGCAAAATTCAAAGGGTAATCCATTGTCCTTCTCTGGGTCTATTACACTTAACGTTTTCGATATTATAAATTCAATACTTTATATAAAATTGTTCTTAAAAACTGTTTTTATCTCAAATATTATTTAATGTCTTTATTTAATAAGATTACTAGAGGGAAGAAGAACTGAGGAACTCATCCACAAATACCGATCACCATTAAAAATATAATCTAGCTGTACTTATGTGCGGGATATCTTAATTTTCAAGGGTGGAGATTTTCCATTAATCAGTATACCCAAACATTTTTGGATGAACTTTTAATGTTTTGGTATTAACATAAGTTTGAATAAATGCAAGAAATAATGAGAAACTCGGATAATTAGGCAGCATTATATATTGATATCCATTGCTTAATGGCAAATTTGTTAAAAACATTTAACAATGCCAAAGAATCGTTTACATTTAATTCTTCTTGTCGGACGGGGCAAATTGCACCAGTTGTTGCCCTTCCAGCAGCGCCTAATTTTTGTAGTCCTGATCCGTTGTGTTGTTGTTGTGGGTGTAACTGTTGTCGTTGTTGTAGATGCCACTGATGTTGTTGTTGTAGGAATATCTGTTGTTGTTGTAGGTGCAACTGTTGTCGTTGTAGGTGCCACTGTTGTTGTTGTAGGAACCACTGTTGTTGTTGTAGGAACATCTGTTGTTGTTGTAGGAACATCTGTTGTTGTTGTGGGTGCATCTGTTGTCGTTGTTGGTGGAACTGTTGGAAGAGTTGGTAGAACTGTTGGAAGAGTTGGTAGAACTGTTGGAATCGTTATCTGCGCTTCTGATATTCCCAGGATGAAGGATAAAGTAACCAGAGTAAACCAAAAGAAGCAGTTCATTTTGAATATATAGTGCTTGAATATTACTATGCAATCGGCTGTAAAGTTGAGATATAATATTGTAAAACATATCTTGTTACTTTTATACTCATTTCACATTTAGAGTCTGTTAACACATTTACTCGAATTTATTTAACAACAAGTGTTTCGAAACCCAGTTCAAGGTTGTTATATACATAATTAGTTTGTCCAAGAACATACAACATATACATATATATATATATATATATATATATATATACATATATAATCATTATTTCAGTTGTTTGACAGTAGAGTGTAACACAACAAAGCAGAAAAATAAATTTGTATTGAATATTTATTATGAATATTTATTTCTTATTTAGTTACCTAAAAAACATTAATATTAGACAAAATACTTATAATTCTCTAAAGATGTTGTCTGTTAAGTTGAATTGATCTGATAATAATTTCTTGGTTGGGGATAAAATGGTTTCCTCAAAAAATTCATATTTTCCAATTATAAAATGTTTTTAAAAGTCCTTTGGAATGGAAACTAAATTTATTTAAACTTTCTGATTGTACTTGTAATGCAGATTTATGCAATATTAAACAGGAAAATGTTATGTTAAACTATGCTCTGTTATGTTATGTAGCTGTTGGATTGGGTCAATTGAATTTTGAATGCAAATGTTGTTGCTAAAATTAGATTGACAGTATTTTGTTGGCAGTCGTAGCGTTTGGATCTGAAGAATTTGAATAATTGAGGACTGGTTACGAATTCGAATTCAAATTCGATTAGTTAAATGGTTCAAAGATTTTTCTAGATATTTTTTATTTTTATAACTTGAATATAAAGAGCAGAAACTGTGGAGCTGCAAAGAGAGAAAACGCTAGAATTCCTGCGAATTTTGACATTCGTCCTTTTATTTTTAATAATATCCCTATACTTATATCGTTTTGCATTCTAAACGAAGGATTCAAACTCTCATAGAGTTAAGGTAAGTTATATTTTTCTTTTAACAGGTTGTGTAACATAAAGTACAAACATTATACATTGATTTATATATCATTTTCAATTTCGTTCCTTTTACTCTCCCTGTCTCTTTTTCTCTAACTGTCTGTTTATCTCACATATATAACGCTCTGGGCTTGGGACCTTGACGCTGTCTTTTTCTTGGTGGTGGTCTAATTAAAGCCTCAGCAAATATGCCCAAACTACCAGCAGTTGGCATTGATCTTGGTACAACATATTCTTGTGTCGGTGTCTTTCAGCACGGCAAAGTTGAGATCATTGCCAATGATCAGGGTAATCGGACTACACCCAGCTATGTGGCGTTTACGGAATCGGAACGTCTCATTGGCGATGCAGCTAAAAATCAGGTGGCCATGAATCCAATCAACACAATATTCGGTGAGTAACATTTAAAGCTAATACTTTATTTACTTGCAACTTGCAACAGTTTTATGAATGAATAATTCACACTCGCATAAATAGGATTCCTTTTTCTCAAATTTTATTTTTGGGATTACTCTGAGATATTGTATGTACATTTTTAAAATTTGCTTTTGGCTTCTCTTTCATACGAACATCTAAAAGTAGCGGCCTAAATTTATTTTATAGATGTTTACACTTTACCCAACCCTCTCCGCGCTCATGCCACCTCAATAATTTTCTTTAATGATGCACATTCACTTCTTGTGTCATTTCTTATGGTCTCGGTGATTTTGTTGCTTGCCACCTCCCGTGGCATATGAGAGATTTTGGCGGCGACGCTATTAAACACAAATTTCGAAAACCAAAAACTAAAACCAAAAAACAAAAATTGAGAATTAAAATACGAGAAATGTTTATTGCATACAGTTTGTGTCAGTTTATTCATGTGGTGATATTCTAATATCTTTCAGCAACATTGAGCTAAATAAAAGTATTTATGAATATAATATTTAAATGTATATATTTTTATCCATTAATAAGACCCTGTTCATTATGTGAAAATAAATATTTACATCAGCTAAATGATTTAGAATTCCTAACAAATGTAATTGCCCTGATTAAGTACCAATTTTTAGAATTGACTGCTCAAATTAAACTATCGTAGTTACTATATAGTTTATTGAGTATGCTTTTAGTTACGATATTAAACGAGATTTCTGTAAATTCCAATATTTAGCTCTTTAATATCCAGCACTTACAATATCTTTAATTTATACTTTTCGTAAAAACTCTTTTTCCTATGAGATTTGTTTAGGTTTAATGTAAGACTTCTTTTCTCTCTTTTTTGTACTTTCATTTCAGTCTCAGAGTCCACATAAATCTTCTATGCCCCGCCCAGCCTAGCCTAGCCTAGACCTGCGCCTCGTTTATTTATTTCGCACAATTTTGTAAAAGCCCAATCCATTTTTGTTCTTAGTTAATAAAGATAAAAAAAAAATGAAACCCCTCGAATATTATGTAATTGATGTTGATTTTATTTTTTTGTGGGGTTGTTTCATTTGAGATTCTCGTAAATTGCAGATGCCAAACGGCTGATTGGACGTAGATTTGATGATGCCACTGTACAGAGCGATTTAAAGCATTGGCCATTTGAGGTGATCTCGGATAATGGCAAACCACGCATACGTGTGGAATATAAGGGAGAGAAAAAGAGTTTCTATCCTGAGGAGGTCTCATCTATGGTGCTAACAAAAATGAAAGAGACCGCTGAGGCATATCTAGGCGGTACCGTCACCGATGTCGTGGTCACCGTTCCAGCCTACTTTAACGATTCACAGCGTCAGGCTACCAAAGATGCGGGCACCATAGCCGGACTTAATGTGCTTCGTATTATTAATGAACCGACGGCTGCGGCCATTGCCTACGGTCTCGACAAACAGGCTGGCGCCGAACGCAATGTACTTATATTTGATCTAGGTGGTGGTACCTTTGATGTATCTATACTGACCATTGAAGATGGTATTTTTGAGGTGAAGGCAACTGCCGGCGACACCCATTTGGGCGGTGAAGATATTGACAATCGTATGGTAAATTTTTTTATGCAGGAATTTCAACGCAAACATAAGCGCGATCTTAGCCAAAATAAGCGTGCTGTGCGACGTCTGAGCACTGCCTGTGAACGGGCCAAGCGTACGCTATCGTCTTCCAATCAGGCCAGCATTGAGATTGATTCACTTTTTGAGGGCATTGATTTTTATACATCTGTGACACGTGCTCGTTTTGAGGAGCTCAATGGTGATCTGTTTAGGAGCACTATGGAACCGGTGGCCAAAGCGCTGCGTGATGCCAAAATGGACAAAGGTCAAATACATGAAATAGTTCTGGTGGGTGGCTCCACCAGAATACCCAAGGTACAACGTCTATTGCAGGATTTTTTTAATGGTAAAGAGCTCAATAAGTCCATAAATCCGGATGAAGCTGTAGCTTACGGCGCTGCCGTACAGGCAGCGATATTGCATGGTGATACTTCAGCGGCTGTTCAGGAATTGTTGCTGCTGGATGTTACTCCACTTTCACTAGGTATTGAGACAGCTGGAGGAGTTATGACTGCGTTAATTAAGCGCAACTCTACAATACCTACAAAGCAGACGCAAATCTTTACCACTTATGCCGATAATCAGCCTGGTGTTCTGATACAGGTTTTTGAAGGGGAACGCGCCATGACAAAAGATAATAACATCCTTGGCAAGTTTGAGCTAACAGCCATACCACCTGCACCACGTGGGGTGCCACAAATTGAGGTAACCTTTGACATCGATGCCAATGGCATATTAAATGTAAGTGCACTGGAAAAGTCAACGGGTAAACTGAACAGGATAACCATAACTAATGACAAGGGACGTCTATCCAAAGACGACATTGAACGAATGGTTAATGATGCCGAAGCATATCGTCAATCTGATGAGGAACAACGTCAACGTATTAATGCTAAAAACCAATTGGAATCCTATTGCTTTCATATTAGGTCAACGTTGGACGATGAGCAGTTGCGAGGTCGCATCAGTGATACTGATCGTGCGACGATTACGCAAAAGTGTCAAGAGGTTATCAGCTGGTTGGATGCCAATCAGTTGGCCGACAAACAAGAGTTTGAGCATAAGCAACAAGAGTTGGAACAAATCTGTAATCCAATCATGACTAGACTGTATCAAAGTGCTGGTGTGCCACCTCCATCACAGAATTCAGGTGCCAGTTCTGGTGGTGGAGTTGGTGGACCAACCATTGAAGAGGTTGACTAAGACCACCCCGCCTTCTTTCGAATACGTCTCAAATATAATATAAATTCTTCGTTTAACCAACAACATATTAAACTAATTTATAAAATTTCTAATTATTTTAACTAAATTATTCTTAGATACAGAGTTATATCAATATTTTTTGAAGAAATAAAATCAATAAAAAGGAAACCAAAAGCAATTTTAGATTGTCTTTTTAACCCTTTATAGCGCAGTGTTACAGATCTCCAACACAAAGTTTTTCTAAAATAAACATAGTAAGCCCGAAATTAAAAAAGAATAAGAGAATCATTTTTTATTTTCGATTTTACACCAAATAAAAAAAGAATTTTAAAAATCAGAGTTGTTGCGCTTTAGAGGGTTAACGTTGTTATATTCTTTGCATTAATTATATAATATTTAATATTAACCAATTAAAAAGTCTGTAGATGAGTGAACCCGACTACGAGAGCCCCTTTGCCTACATATACAGCTATACAAACACATACTCACACATATACACAGCTCTGTACGTACTGTAAGCCATTGCGCGCGCTACTTAATGTAATAAAACTTCCGTGTGTATTGTTCAATCTTAACGAAATTCACAACGTAGATCTAAAATGCTTTAATTATTATGTGCGCCAAAAAAAAAATTGAACGGTTGAAAATTGTGCCCTATAATCGATTTTTACAAATTGCTGGGATCAGGGTAAGAAATTATAAAATGTAAAACAAACTCGTATAGCGTACGAAATTATTGAATTCATATTCCAAATTTGGTTGCTCTACCTCTTATTATGCGCTCACCACTTATCACCCCCGCGCTCTATAACGCCAATTTGATGATGTATATCTTTCGAGTTTTTAGATCAAGCTTACCAGATTCACAAAATAGATCAAGAATGGTCTAATTATGATGTGTGCCAAAAAGAAATTCAATCGGTTGAAAATTGTGCTTAATAATCGTTTTTTTCGTATTGCGGGAATCAGGGGAGGAAATTGAAAAATCTAAAACAAAATCGTATAGCGTACGAAAATAACAAATTTAGGTTTAAAATTTGGTTGCTCTAGCTCTTATAGGCTCTGACAAACAGAAGTTCCTACAGACGGACGGACAGACTGACGGACGTGTATGTGTGTATATTTAATAAAAACTTTGTTTAAAAACTATGGCTTTTAAAAGCAGAAATAAATTAATTTATTTTTTGATTTACTGTAAGCAATATTCAAGTGCTCTAATGATTAGAAATGATAAAAAAATATGTATTTGTTAATTAACTAAACAAAACAAATAAGTTATTAGGAATTTTACTATTTCAGCGATATCGCAATTTTATTGTGTATTTTATTGTTAAAAAAGTGTAAGATAATATAATATATTTAATAATAAAAGGTAAAGTATTTAAATTATAACAATTTTATTTTAATTTTAATATCATTTTACAGGCTTTTTTAATTTAAAACATACAATGAAAATCTTATATAATGTATATATAATCATTGTATTTTTGTATTCGCCATTTCATGGAGGCGAATATCAAGTACTCTTCTTGCCTTTTTTGATCTTCCCAATAACTTTTTGGTCATAAATGCATTATTTTATCTTACAAAGTATTAATATTAAATATTTCCATTACAAAAAAGTATTTTATTTTATATAATTTTTATATTTTTTAAAAAATTATACATTGTTTGCTTTATGCCCTTGATGTGTAGTGAATCAAGTAATTTTTGAATTTGCTTGCATTCCAAATATATTTTGCAAGTATTGATAGAAGTTGCAATTTTGTGGAGTGGCTATAAATGTCTACGTTAATAAATAACTAGATAAGCGTAAATGGTAAATAACTTACAATAGTAAACAATTAAATATCAAAATCAAAAGTATATAAGGTAACGGAGTTTTAACCACTATCATCAGTTGTTTTTAAAATTTAAATATGTTTTCGTTTTCGTTTGCGTTTGTTTCGCTTGCTTGCTTACTTTCTGTCAGTTCTAGGGATGTTTTAAGAGTAAGTTTGTTACAGAAATTATTTAGTAGGTTATACGATATGTAAATTATACAAAACCAATATATAATTTTAGAAGAAGGATTTAATTCTTGTGGGCATAGAGTTCGAATCTTCGGATGAGAGCAAATTAAGTGCCAAGTTTGAGTCTATAACATGGCCTGAGAATACTCTGACAGGAGAAATCGATTGGAACTTTGATCCTGACCGTACAACCCGAGTGAGTGAATCATTTTATTATTTAAATATATTAAATAACATGATAAAATTCTACTTGATAGATAGGGATAAAGTTTCTTGATACCATAAAAGGAGAAAATGGTATACAGATACCCTTCGAAATGCCTAACTTGCCATTTAACGTTTTCCTTAAAAGTAGCATTTATGGGACGATTTTTTATCCAATTATTGGACATTGCTCGAATTTCCCAAAACCTAATGGCCTCTTCACGCCACGTTGGGAAAAAAAAGTTTACACATTTTCAAATTGTCTTCCCAATATTGACAAGCTTCCAAACTTTGACTTTGATCAAATTAAGATAGAACTTAGTGGACAGGTTGATGCATTTTTAAATTTTATATACCAAGTGGCTCCAAAGAAAATTGATAATTAACGAATTTGCTAAAAAAATAAAAAAATATTATATGATGGGGCTAATTAATTAATGAATTAATATAAGATTGTGCAGCCAAAATTAATCGTAATATTATATCTTTTAACTGCATTTAAATTCGGATTTTCAAAAGGTGTTGGTATTATTTTGTCTATATTATACTTTTTTATTTGTATAGTTAAACTTTAAGTTAAAACTATAATAAATTATAAAATTAAATCGATCCATCCAACAACACGAAATATTTTCTGATTGTTTCCTACTTTTACAGCTGATAAGAGGTGTTAAACTGAATTTTTTAGGGTGAACAATTATACCCTAAAAAATTCAGTTTAACACCTCTTAACAGCTTTATTACAGGCAATCTATATTAGATATATCAAAATCTGCTTATTTGTCTACACACATTACATTTAATACAACAGCTAATCAACAAATTACATCTTCTGCTGCAGATAACATAGAGTTTAATTTGTTCTGTTAAAAGTATATAATTTAACAGTGCAAAACGAGCGTTCTCTCCAACAACAAAATGGCTTCCAAATACTTAGGTCCGCTTTCTCATGGAGTGAAGTCATGCCACTTTTATTCAAACTTTATAGTAATAAGAGATTTTAAAATTGTTGTAAAACGTTTATTTTTTTATTTTTTTTTAATTTTTTTTACTTATGTCTATTTCACAAATTTACGGAGTCTGTGTGTATGAATATACCTATGTATATTGTTGCTAAGGTTTTTCTTTTTTATTTTATTTTTGTTTTGCTTTTTATTTTAAATATTTTCTATTTATAGCACAATCTTTAATAAACAAAATATTACAAACATAATGTTTACCTAAAAAGTCTACATAAGTATTATCAGCGTTTTGGGATCACGACATCAACACAGAACCGGAATCAATAATGACAAATATTTCAAGCCATTAATTAACTTTTGTTTTTCTTTCATTTTCCTCTTTTTTTTATAATTTTTTACAGAGCACTAAGTAATACAATACTGAATGCAGAATTATCAACCTTAAATTTTGTGTTTAAAATATTATCATAATATACATCTTTAAATAATTAAATCGGCTTTGATTTAATCATACAATTTAAATGTTGTAAATGATATCTTTGATACTCTTGGCTAAACTATAAGAATAACAACAAAATATTATTTCCATAATTGGATATGTAGGGAAAACACATGATAATTAAGTATAGTATAATACAATTTTATGTATATGTAGTTATATAGTTTAAGTTTTAATTATTGTATTCATTTGAAACTCCTCCATAGGAAATCTATAAATTATAATAAATATCTTTCGCTTCTTTTTCTTTATCAATTTTATTAGTACCAATTGCTGTAATTGCTGCTTTAAGATCATAATATCTCAGTTGAATAATTAATTTAGCAATATATTTGTGTGAACGATTTAATGATCTTCTAGACATTATACATTTAATTCTAATTACATTATAGATATTGTATTATAGACACAATTTGTATAGAAAACATCAGAAATGCTTTCAATTATCTTTCTTTATTGCAACTTATGTACATATATATATATATATATATATATATATATATATATATATAACATTTATTTTACTAGCCAATTATTCTTACTCACATTCATAAATAAACCTAAACAAGTTAAATGATTCGAATGATATGCCAGAATAAACACTTTTTAAAGTTATTTATGTCTTACGTATGTGGGAATTTACAAAATAGGATAATTATAAATAAAAATTAAATATTTTCGTAAGATTTTTAAAAAGGGTACAACACAAAACTCATATTCCATTTGTACTGTTTTTGGATGACTGAAATGTTTAATAGCGTTTACATAAATGGTATTTCACTATTTGATTTAATTTTGCTGAAAAAGAATTACAGAATTGGAGTTGGAACTGTTAAGTTAATAGCCAATATATATACATATAAACATGAGTTAATAACTGATTTTAAGACAAACACACCGCTAGATAAGCAGATAGACAATTGTATGAACAGATCGAAACAGACACAGATTATTGCATTAAATATTGTTTTACCCAGGTAATCCAAATATTATTCGGATATTGGGCATAGAACATTATAATATGAAAGATATTAAATAATAAAAGGAAATTTAATCTATATTCTTTAATTTTTTAAAAGAAATATAAATATTGTATTTAAATGAAGTCAGTTAGTTGTTTCATAGTTTTTTTTATACTCGTATGTCTACTATTAGCTTAATTTTAAATCAAAATCAGTTAACGGAATACCCTATTATTCACATTATGCCTATTTTTGCAGCATATTTATATTATATATTATGTAACTATTATAATTATTATTATTATTATTTAATAGATTTTGCTAAGTATACAATATACTTTGTATAAACTATATAAAGTATACATTTATATATATTATATATGTATATATATATATATATATATATATATATATATATATATAAAGTATAAACCGATTTTATAAATTCATTTTCGTATATTTAATCAGTACTAAATATCAGGGTATGCACTCCCAAAACTGACATTAACAATAAACTTAACACTAAAAATATATATTTATATACATACATATATATATTTAAACATTATATATATACCTAATGAGCACGTGTATATGTGTCTGTGTGTGTGTTCATCGCAAGCTCATTTAAATGCCAAACGATTTGATTTCAAGCTTGAAATGCAATTCGATAAATTGTATGGCTATTTGAGGAAACGTTATCGATATAGAACATGACACCGCGATATTCAATATTCAATATTCACAATTCAATTTCACACCATTTATAAGCATTCTGGAGTAAAAATAAAGCAGCTGTACCTAACTGTATTACCAAATATATACAGTAATACAGAAAACATTGGGCTAGATTTGTCTTTTAGTAACGATATTGATAGAACTACTATCGAAATTTGAAAGCCGATTAATCATTTCTTTTTTCATTATTTATGAACATGAAAAGTTAAAGATTTTTTGTTAATGTTACAAACAAAACTTTTAAGAACTAATATATTTTGATAATACAGATAAATTTGAATATTTTCATCGGAGATTTTGTTCAGATAATGCCTAAAATGTATACTCGATTCGAATTATTATTATTATGAGTTCGTGTTTGTGGTTGATTTTTTGTTGTATAATTTCTACAAAATTGTTTGACAATACGTATAAAATGTTATATGTAGGTAAGATATATACGATATACTCTCGTATTTTTGTTTATTAATTTTTTTTTTTTTTGTATGTGCATTTCACATATCTACATGCATATGCACATATATACTTAATTTGAATATAATATATAATAACAATTTTTAATAAATTAGCTTTTGCTCATCAAATTAGACGCTTACTATGTTACACATAATCTAACTGGCTAAAACTAAACACGTTTGACGCTTAATTCAACGAACTAACAATAGCCATTAACTGAACTCCTATTACATCAACAAATTCATATATATTTATATATATGTATATATATGTATATATATGTATACTTAACAGGTATTATCTATAGATAACTATGATCGATCCAAAAAAATTTTAAAGCGCCTCAGTCGATGAGCTGCATGGACCGTTATAGCCATTTGAATGGCTTTGGCTCTGGCTCTGGCCATGGGCATGGGCATGACCTTGAACGTGGGCGGGGGCATTGGCAGATGCTGATGTTGTGGCTATGGCATGCGTCTGTACCAGCTGTTTAAATGTGGTTTCAAGTCTGGGTGGATACTATAGTTGAATCAAAGTTTAGTTTATTTAATTCATTAACGAATCTCTCCTTTAACACCGTTAATTCACCTCCTGATTTTCATCTAGTGACGGTAACAGCTCATCCAGTGAATTGGGTGTCAGCGGACTGGGAGTAGCCATGGTAACACGACTAAGTGCGCCATGCTGCAGCAGAGCTTCCCCAATGACAATTTGCGGTTTGTTTTGGGTAAGATGCTGTTGCTGTTGCAATCGCGCTAATCGTAGTTTCATTTCCTGTCTAATCTCCTTCTGCTGCACCTCCTTTTCAAATCGCATCATACTGTAGCTACGCACCGAGGAGCTTGTGCTATGCACAGACGCTAGACTTGGTCTTCGAGAACCTGCAAATGTTATTTAAATATTTTGTTATTTATTTTAAAATTTGAATCAGTAGAGCACCAGTAATATATATATATATATATATATATATAAATATATATATATTTATATTTATATTTATTTATTATTTTTTTTTGTTTTGTTCCATTATTTGAAATACTTAGAATTTAGCGAGGCAGAGGCAGAAGCAGAGTGAGAGCGAAACAGATAAAAAGTTAAGGATTCTTAGACAGAGATAGAGAAAGAAAATATTTAATACAGTAAATTTGATCACAAAGTATATAAAATGAAGGCAAGGCAAGACAAGGTATGGCAATGAAATTTAATTATATTCAAAGCACTAAGTACAAAGATATGCATTAGCCTATAAGCCTAAAACTGTTTTAATTTCGATAAAATTTACCCGTATGTATTCAGATATGTTGCTTAAGAGTATCGTTCATAATCGAACATGTTAACTGAGCAATGCTAGACGAATGATCGTACTTTTAGTACAGTTACATAACAGCCATATTATGACGAATTGTTTAGCTAACATAATAGTAGACGTGCATATTATCAATTAAATGTAGTTAACAGAATAACAGAAATCTCATGCTAACCGCATCGAACATGTGTGCTTGTTTTTATGCTCAGCTAATATGTTGGATAGTTCAACGACTAATTTCCCATTTGAATTCAATTTTTTATTTTTTGATCGCTGATCTTATTATAAAATATATAGAAATAAATGTGTTGGCTGCTATATAGCTATTGGAATTTGTATATAGAAAATAGAAAATGTAATTTTTTTTATAGAAGTTCTTAGTGAATTGAATAAGCGAAAGCTCGTATATATAGAATTGTATGATAAAGCTTAAATATCTGCATTAAATTATAGTGTTTATATTAAAAATAATATGAATATGATATTGACTTTTTATTCACAATACAAATCAAATTCATTCCAAGACAAAGATAGTGACAAATAGAGAGAATAGAGACAGAGAGAGAGAGAGAGAGGAAGGGAAAGTGATTCAGCAATAATAGTATAAATAAGATAAATAAGATAATTATAAAGTTGAAGGACTTTGATAAAGGAGACATTTAAAGTTATCGTGTATTATTATCGATATCATTTAAATTTAACTGAATAAAATTATTATTGCATATAAATGTAAATTGAGTGTGCCCTCACACATTAGGTTACATGCAATTTTAAATTCAAAATGTGTGTGAATGTGAGTGTGTCTGTGTAGGCCTGTGTTTGTTGTGTGTGTGTGTGTGTGTGTGTGTGCGTGTATATATCGTTATTATTTGCATTATACTTTTTGTTGTTTTGTTTTTAAATTAATTAATTTGTTGGTTAAGTTTTCTATATAGAGGAACATAGTCACCGCCATATTGCTTCAATATCATCTTGTCAAGCTGAGTTATATAACTTCATTATGATTATCATTATTGAGAAGTTGGTCTGGTAAGTAAGTATAAATTAGCACCTATATAAATACTATATATATTTTATGGTATTCTTTTATATGTATACATATATATTTACATATAAATAAATAAATTTTAAATATGTTTAAATATATATGTATAAATATGCTTTGATTATTGATTACCGGGCAGAGCTAGATTTATGTTTAAATGGTAAATCTGTATATTGTAATATTTTTTAATATAATTGTGTTTATGTTTATAGGTATGTGTAGATTTATGTTCTTACATATATATATATATATGTATATATATTATGCGATGCTAACTGCAAGCTTGAATTGTAACGCTATTTCTGTATAGTGAGCTTCACTCACGGTCGGTACGAGGGTGCGTTTGCTAGATTTAAGTTTAAACGTTTCACTGATTTGTTTTTTAACGGTAAAATTAGTTTTTGTCGTGTGTTTGTGTATATGTTTTGTTTATTTATACATATAAATATATAGATATATATATAGATATATATTTATATGTATATATATAGATTTGTTGTTTTCTTTTTTTTTCTTAACGTAAGATAACCAAAAATTGAACTTGAAATCAAAAACAGAGTTTTGGAAGCACATATAACATCGATCATTTAGAACATAAGAACTGTAGTTGGAAATATCAAGAATTAGTATTTTCGATATATTTTTTTTTTTTTAATTTATTTTCATATTAGAAATGATGCATATGAGATGAATTTAAAATGAGCCAATGTACATAAATAGAAAATGCGCCAATGAATTTATAGAATAATTGTTTAAATCAGTGATTGCTAAACAGTATTTGAAAGTCCCTGAAACCAAAATGAAATATGTTTTATATATTATAAAATAGCATTCGATCTATGCAAATCATTTAACCTTTGGAAAGAGTTATTTTACATAAAACTTTAACCTTGCCTAAGCTGTAGATAATAAAGTCAAACAGTTAAAATAATTAAACATAACTATGTCAATTATTAAGTATATATCAAGGATTAAAAATATATATTTTTTAAATATAAATCTGGCTGATACCTTAAAATTACAAAAGTTACAAATTTGTAGCTTATTGTTTATAAAATATTGTATCTAAATGTTATTCTGATTATTTGCGCAATTTCTTGGTATATGTTTTCATAACATTTAAACGATTTCCATTCAACTTTAAATGAGAAAGGATTAAAGTATAACTAGATATGGGACAGGACATTATCGAAATGATTTGTAGAAAACACACCAAAAGAACACACAGAATGCGAGTTGCGTGAATGTGTGTGGTGTATTATTTGGCTAATTGAATGTTATGTGAATGAAAATATAGTAGCAGTAATAGCCAAAATTTGGCTAATTGTTAAGGATATGTGATTGATATTAATTATTAATGGAGCTTGATGGAGTTTGATGATTGATGACAGATGACTGAGTTGAATTACCGCAAATCTGGGCGTTTCACTTGCTGGCGTGGGCAGGGCGCCAATTTGCAAATGATGCATTTCGGCACCACCGCCAGTGCCAGAACTATAGTTGAAACCACCACTGCCACTGCCACCGCCAATGCCAATGCCACCGCCAACACCAACGGCGCCTAGTGCATCTATGCTATTGAACCCATCATCATCATCATTATTATCATCGTCATCCTCATTGGCTCGATAATTATCAATGCCATTCATGCCCAAGAGGGTTCTAAATCTATCCTGATTCTTAGACTTCGCCGGCGATAGCTCAAAACTGAGCAGATGCCGTTGATGATTTAATTGCTTCTGCAGATGGCGGTTCATTGAGAGCGTACTCTCGCAACTGCGACAACCGCTGGCACTGCCGGTGCCACCAGCCCCGCCAGAACCAGAACCGTTGTTATCATCAATATTGTCACGCGAGTGCTGGCTGCAACCGGCGCCGGATGTATGACGCGATGAGGCACGTGAATTTTGTTTAGACACGGCCGTTATGTGACACGATATGAGCAATATGGCGGCCGATCTAGCCGCACCTGTACGAGACGTTGATACCAATATGCCCTTTGAACCGCTTCCGCTATTACCGACGCCTCCAACACCTCCACCACCACTGACACCAGCTATTCCGCCAGACGATGCGCGACGATTGCCAAAAGATCCTATCGAGCCCGTTGAACGTATACTAGAACGCGATGATGGACGTGCTGAATGCACTGTCAATGGTATGCCTAAAATTTCACATAATTATTCACTATTTATTTATAAAAAAATTAATCAACTTTATCTACTCACCTGTATCACTATTATACAGTATTGGTGGGGGTATACTGGCATCCCCAAAATTCCTATGCCTTGGATATTTCGTTTTGCTAAACAAATGAAGCACCATGCAAATAAGACCCGCCAGCACTGCAATTCCTGTCGAGACGCCCAATAATGTGGGTAAATCTGAGCTCAATTCACTAAGATCTATAATCAATGAGTACATAATTAAGTTAATTATTTAAATTGATATATATATATATATATATATATATATATATATATTATTTATGTAGTATTACCTGGTGTACAAAATATGCGCCTTGTTGGCTTTGTATAGCTTACGGAGTGATAACCACTCGCACACTGACACATCGCATTGTGTCGCACCTGAACACAGAGGGAATTTTCATCGTTATAGATGCATGTCTCATCATAGAAACATTGATCGCCCAGTTTTTTAGCTGCAGTGCGAGTCAATTGAAATAAAATTTTTGTTTTTCTTTTTTTTTTTAATTTTTGTTTTTACTAAAGAATTTAAATTTATATTTATTTCTGTATATTTATTTATTTATTTGCTTCATAAAATGTGATTTAAAATTATAAAATAAAACTATCTCAGTTGAGAATCCCCCGATATTATAATAATCTATCAGTTAGACGTCAGCATTTATTTATTTTAAGTTATACAGTATATACCGGTTATATGCAAAACCTATAATGCAGAAGTTTTTTTTTGCATATATTCGATATTTCCTTTTAAGCGATCATGATGCAAATACGTTGAATTTAAATTATTATTATATATAAACCACAGGTTTAGAAGTTTATTTAAATTTATATTTTATGTTGTTCGTCAGCTATAAAAACATTATTATTAAATATAAAATGAGATCAAAAATTTTAATATTGTTATCCTACAGCTTACAATTTGTTTAAAACCGATAAAATTTATATGAACTGATTCCAAATCAATGATTTTTTATTTGTTTATACACAATATTATATTATATTATTGCTTATAAGCAATTTTTTGCATTTATGAGGCTAAATTTAGTACTAAACAGTTTTATGATGTATAAAAATAATATAATTTTCCAATTTATGCAATATTTGCATATAAATTGTGCACCTTATAACCGATACACACTGTATAAGTATAGGGCGTACTGAAAGCTACGCAAATTGCCCGCCATTTGCAATCTTTCATAAATAAGGAATGTCCGTGAAAGTCATTTGCCTAAAGTGTTATTCCATATGTACTTCATGATATAAAAAAACAAAAAAATTTGTTTTTTAATTAATTCGTAACTTGTGTAGACTTTTGGACTCTCTATATAATAATTCTAATTAAATCTAAATAAAGTCTAGTAAAATTCTGGAAATTAACTCTGTAAATACTTTGGATAGTCATGTGTTTTAAATAGGTTTTAAACTGTATTCAATTTACAACATTTAAGTTTAAATTGATTTAATAAATCTACAAAGCACTTGTGATATTATATCGATTTTAAAATTATTGCTAAATAAAAACTGGCTAGAATTATGCCTGACTTTAACAGACCTGTATTCAATTTTTACCACCTTATTTCCAACATGTTACTTCTCCATATTATACTATTATGTGTCAGAATAAATTATTACAACACTTGACATACTAAGCAACGTATAATTCGGGATACATAACTGCTTATTAAAATAAATTATATTATAATAATAATATTACATAATATAATATATTTTATTAATAATAGAATGAAAAATTTTATTCAAAAAGCGAATTTTTTATTTTGTTTCTAAAAGGTTTTGGTTATAGTATATAATGCAATAAATTGTATTATTATTATTTTTATTATTTTTATTAAATTAAATAAACAAGTTTTATGACTTGCTGACTTTCAAGAATATTTTAATTCAGGGCTTAATAGAGATTTAATTGAAAAAGTATATATAAAGGATACAATAATATAATAATTAATTTTCATTCATATTATAATTATATATATTAAATTTCAATTATATAGAATTCATGTACAATTATTAATATTAAAAAGAACAAATTAATTATGCATGCACAGATATTAATAAAAATATAATCAAATTAAGGTCAATTTAAAACATTAAACCTAATATGAAAATAACGATAACGAATAAATAACCTAATAGGTAAAAACGATATTGAGAATTGCACCTGAATACAAAAAATCCCATACCGCAATTTATGCATCAACAAATGAAGTCACTCCCCCAAGCTGAAGAATAGGAAGGATTTTTGTTGCATAATTTTAGGGGTAATTTTGCCATCATTATTAAACTTGCATTGTATTTTAGATAGGATAATTAATGATAGGTAAGACGCAGAATGATGCGTCTGGTTTCGAATAAAAGTACAATTTGTACAAAATAATTATAATTTGATAGTTCGTAAACTTTGTTTATGTACACTTGAGTTAAGTTTTTATAATGGAGTCTTTTAGCTATTATGCTAAATAGTTATATACGTAATTTGTACATTTCTGTGTAAAAAGTTTTTCCGTATAAAGGTGTTGCAATTAAATATAAACAAGTAAGACATCTGTAGTCGAGCGTACCCGCCTACAAGAGCCCCTTCGCCTACATATACACACACATACTCGCACATACATACAGTTGTGCACGTACTTAGCCACTGCGCGCGTCTTTTAACCCCTCGCGCTCTATAGACCGGTCCCTAATATTGTATAACTTCCGTGTCTTTTATACAATATTAACCAAATTCAGAATAGAGGTCAAGAATAGTATTTATTGTGTATGCCAAAGAGAAATTTGATTGGTTAAAAATTGTGCACAATAATCGTTTTTTTCGTATTGCCGGGGTCAGGGGAGATAATTCAAAATCTAAAACAAGCTCGCGTACGAAAATAACGAATCTAGGTTTTAAATTTGGTTGCTCCAGCTCTTATAGTCTCTGAGAAACAGACGTTCATACAGGCGGACGGACAGACGGACATGGCTAGATAAACTCGTCTTGTCGTCCTGATAAAGAATATATATACTTTATGGGGTATCCGATGATTATTTCTATGTGTTACATGCTTTTGGATTTTGCACATTTCCATTAGCTCCGCTTTGCTGTTTTTTTTTTTTGGCAAAGGGGCTAAAAATATATATGTACAGCTAAAAACAAAAAAATCTGGTAATTTTAAGAAAATAAGAAAAGTCAAAACTAAATTAAATTTATTATATAAATTAAATAAAATATGTAAAGAACCTTAGAGCTGAGTCTAGAAATAAATGCAGAGCGTTAATTTGTGTGCGACATGCAACTAATTTAAGGCTAATAGAAATGAAATAAACTTTTAATTAAATTTGGATTAGCAGATTATTTATTATTGATCAAAATTAAGTTGTTTGTAATTAATCTAGTATATATTGGCTTACGTTTGGCGCAACCCTTTATTAATCCAAGCTGCACAGGATAATTACGCTCGCAGCTGCAGATTTTTGTGTCCTTATCGCAGGTGACATGGAGCAGTTTTGCATCACATTTTAGCTCATTGCATGGTGCTCCAATGTATTTACCTTTAGCTGCAATTCAATGCAAAAATCGATTATATACTATATGTATTTATATATTTATATATGCATATATATATTATGGGAAAGCTATATGAAAATCTAAGCATATAATTAAAATTGTAGTCTCTTATTTTGTCCTATAATGAAGGTTAACTGAATTTTGTATGCTCCGTTTGATTTTCCTTGAACTTTAAAATTTGTTTGCGTTTGCCAAAATCTAGGCCAGATTTGTGGTCACCATGGACATTAGGTTATGTATATTAGGTAACATTCGGACAGCCGTGTCGGCAAATTAATTCCCAAAAGATCAGAATTCTTATAAATTGCACAACAGCTGTTGAGTGCTGTACTTTGCTATAATCCTCAGGATGGGAAGAGTTGAGATTTGGGCACTTGGTGTGTCTATAATTTTGCTGTATTTATATTCATATTCATACTCGAAATTCATATTTATATTCGTGTTCATATTGGAATACGCATTCGTATTTGTATTCGTATTGCAACTTCATTTTTAATAATAATAAAAAAAATAAAAAAAATAATAAATAAAAGTATTCTCATTAAAATTCATATTTGTGAATTTATATTAGTATTTTTATTTACATTCATATTCATATTCATATTCATATTCAAATTCATATTCATATTCATCTTTATATTCATATTCAAATTTATATTCATATTTATAAATATATTCATATTCATCATCATATTCATCTAAACAATTACCTTAATTTTCATATAGACATGCATATTAATATTCATATTCAAGTTCAAATTCGTATTTCTTGTCCTAGACGTCACTCATAAACTGATGATTCATGACTATATTCCTTTTATTTTCTATTTGCAGAAGTCAACATTGATTCATGAATATACACTAAGCCCAGAGTGTTACCTAAACGGAGGTTAAGTCATCGCTTTATGGACATTACTTAAACCCCCTCTTTTGGGTTAGCTAGTATGCTTTAAGCGTATTTGCCTAACCATTTAAAAAACAAAAAAAATTAAAACCTCCACTAAGATAAAACACTCGATTTACATTTTAGATTATTTATTTAATAAATTTAATGAAACTTTGGAACGAGTTGACAACTCTATAATTATATTAAACGTTTTTTTTTAAATTTTAATTCTACATCGCTTTTAACATAGTTTTTTTTTTATTTTTTTTTATTATTGCTATTAAGGAATACGAGGTCCGCAAGGACCTCCTTGTGTCCTTTGTGTCAAATACCTCTGCCCAATTGGGCTTAACATAGTTGAAAATAATATTATTTTTAAGGCATTAATCGGGAAAACTCACCTGACTTATTATTAATCAAGGCATCAATATCGTCTATATCATCCGGATAACTGGCATCATAGTCATCGTCAGCGACATGGGCAACGTCACGTTTAATTTTTTGTGCAGTATTTTGTTGCAGTTGCTGTTGCTGTTGTGGTTGCTGTTGTTGTTGCTGTTGTATGTGTTTTTGTGATTGGCTTAAGAGTAAGGATATTGTAAGATTTGACATAGTCATTGTAGTCGCTGTTGTTGTCAATGTCGTTGAGGTGACAGATGCTGTTGCAGCACTTGCTGCGGCTGAGGTATGCAACATTACATACCCATAAATGAGCACAGTTAGTGTTAGGTAGTGTCTATTGCCTCGACACAATTGCAACCAGCCAAGGAGAGCCATGCGCGTCCTATTGATGTTGTTGGTGTTGTTGTTGTTGATTTGCAGCTGTTGTTGTTGTTGCAGATGATTTTGCTTAGTGGGTGTATCTTTGGTCAGCTGTAAGGCCATCAGCTGCAAACGTTGCAGTAGAAGATGCAACGTTAACTTTGCCATTTTGTCATCATGTGACAGCTGCCTTAACAAATTCGTAACTTTTTTAAAACTTTTGCCATTTAGTTATGAGTTTATTTTTTTTTGTTTTTTGTTTTCAATCTTTCTGTGCGTTTTGTTTTCTGTGTTTTATGTTCTATGCTTTTGTGTGTGTTCTATATAAAATATATATTTATATATATATAATATATATATATATATATATATATATGTATATATATGTATGTTCGTTTATGTATTAGCTTTGCTCTTGTTGCAATTGTCGTTGAGTTGTTTGTTTGCTTGGCAAATAGCCACAAATAGCGCATATTACGTATACGTGAAACGTATATTACGTATACGTCATGCTGTCCGCACGCAGCGCCTGTGATGCAGTTCAAGTTTGGCCTTGTTGTAGCTCTTGTTATTGTTGTTGTTGTTACCGCTGCTGCTGTTGCTGTTGATGTTGCTGTTGCTATTGGTGCCGTTGCTGTTGCTTTTACTATTGCTATTGCTCTTGCTGTTGCTATTGCTGTTGCCTTTGAGTGGCAAATTTGGCGGCTGCCTGCACAGCATGATAATTTTATATAATTTGGTTTCACGGCAGAATTGTTCGTGTTACGGTCATCATCATTAGGCGGTAAAGATACAAATATAAAACCTCTTATATGACCCACAAATGCGTTGCATGCACAGCATGTATAGCTGTTTCTTGTTGTTGCTGTTGTTTTTTCTGTGATTATTTTTGTTTTGTTTATAATTTCATGCAAGTAAAAACTTTTCTTGCACGAACTTCTAGTCCAAGTCTGGCCTTTATGCTGCCTCGTTTGTATTCATCTAAGATTATACCATAAAAAAGGTCAAGCTAATAAATGTTCCAAATGCATGAAAATTGCATTAAATAATCTTAACTTAACAATTTTAGTTTTTGTGTTTTTCTTTTTTTAAAAAAATATGATTTATAGACTTTCAATTACAATTCAAAAATTTAACCCAATGCAAACAATTCCAACAGCTGATTTTATATGTATGAATGTATGACTTTGGTCTATAAACACTTTAATACTCTTCACCAGATCTTAAACTATATGTAACACAACCTTAGCCTACGATATCTCCCATAAAGTATTGTTGTTCAAAAAATTTATTGCTTTAAAATATTAAATTAGCTACAATATTATATATTTATAATATAAGAAACAAATTTTTTATAGGAAAACTTATTGAAAATAACAAAAAAATTAGTGAGCAATAATTTGAATGCATTAGAATTTGTCTTCACATACACTATCAATTATTTATACAGTATCAAAAGTTCAATCAGATTCAATCATAAACTTAATGCGCAATATATATTAAGGATTCAGGCATAAGAGCAGAGAAACTTAAAGCAATCTATTTGACGAGATCTCAACATATCCTGTAAAAATCCTAATAGAACTTCTAATAATTATTAAAATATTGAATTTATTCTTAAATATACATTTAACCATTTTAATTATCCTATCTTCTATTGATAATAAACATGTAATTTATTCTAATTAGCTAAATTTTAAACAGCTTAAAGTAATGCCATAACCAAATTATTCCAAAACATTCTGGTTTGCTTCCAACTTAATTTTCAATGAATATTTAGTTATATTATATTATATTCTACAGTATATATCGGTTATAAGATGCAAATATTGCTTAAATGAAAAATTATATTATTTTTAAACATAATAAAACTATTTAGAACTAAATTTAGCCTCATAAATACAAAAAATTGTTTATAAGAAAATATTGTGTATAAATAAATAAAAAATCGTTGATTTGGAATTAGTTCATATAAATTTTATCGGTTTTAGACAAATTATAAGCTGTAGGACAGCAATATTTAAATTTTTGATCTCAATAGCCCCTTTGCCATAAAAAAGAAGCAAAGCGGAGCTAATGGAAATGTGCACAATCCAAAAGTATGTAACAGGTAGAAATAATCATTGGAGCCCCTATAAAGTATATATATTCTTGATCAGGACAACAAGGCGCTTGTCCGTCCGTATGAACGCCTGTTTCTTAAAGACTCTAAGAGCTAGAGCAACCAAATTTGAAATCAAGATTCGTTGTTTTCGTACGATAGACCAGTTTATTTTTGATTTTTGAATTTCCTACCCTGACCCCCGCAATTCGTAAAAAAACGATTATTAAGCACAATTTTCAACCAATTGAATTTTTTTTGGCAATTGTTAATTATAATTAGACCATACTTGATCTATTTTGTTAATCTGGGTAGGATTGATCAAAAAACTTAGTAGTTATACATCATTAAAATCCCGGAGGAGTTAAGTGGTGCGCGCAAAATAAGCTAGAGCAACAAAATGGAATCTGGATTTGTTTTGTTCATACGCTATACAAGTTGGTTTTAGATTTTTGAATTTCTTTCCCAATCCCCCGCGCTTTGAGAAAATCGATTATAAGGCACAGTTTTCAACTATTCAAATATCTTTTTCGTACATATATTATATAAAGCATTCTTGATCTACGTTGTAAATTTCGTTAAGATTGAGAAATAAATACGGAAGTTACACAACATTAAGTATCGCGCAATAGTGCGCGGGGGCTAAAATGCTTAAAGTACGTGCAGAACTGTGTGTATGTGTGACTATGTGTGTGTATGGCTTTGTATGTGGCAAAGGGGCTCTCGTAGTCGGGTACACTCGACTACAGACTTCTTACTTGTTTTTATTTATAGCTGAGGAACAGCATAATAGACTTAAGTAAACTTCTAAGCGTGTGGTTTATTTTATAATAATCATTTAAATAAAACGTATTTCCATATATATCTCATGATTGATGAAAAGGAAATATCGAATATATGCAAAAAATTTTCTGCATTATAGGCTTTGCATATGAGCGGTATATACTGTATATATATTATATAATATTATTTACAGACATAAATTGAAATGATTTATATAATTGTTTACAATACTTTTACTCTTATTTTTCTAACAAATCTTTTAACTGTAATATTAACTAAGCAACTTAATCGCGCTGACTAAGTCAGTTATGTTTATGTATAGAAACTTTGCCAAGATATTGACTTAAATAAATAATTAGCAATAAATAACGTTCATTGCCTGTTGTAACGAAATTTATATTGTTAATAGATAAGTTGGTATTTACGTTCCACCCCTATATATATTTGTAGGTTTTTCTCAACACAGAACAGAGGTTCCAGTAGCTTTGTCCCACATTTGATAACGTCCCATTGGACTGTAACGTAATGTTAATAGCATAATGGCCATTTACAATTTAAAGCCCTTGCTCGAATACAGTAATATCCTAGAAGTAACATTTAGTTGTTTAACTGATTTGATATTTTTCAGAGAACAAGCACAGATGAAGTTCTCTCTTTCGAGGATTGGAAATACTTGAGTTAAGAAAAAATTACTAACATAAATGCAACTAGCCCATTATATTTCATTATATTATATACATTTTCACTTTATTAGCAAGCAACACTTATCACATATTCAATTTGATTTCTTATGCCCACACACTTAAACGGCATTTCCCTATGCCATATACCATATAAGCATATACTATATATACTATATACACACATATGGTTTATAGAGATAAATAACTGCACTTGGTAATTATAACACTGCACGGCAGCAAGTAACGAGCATTGTACGTCAGACAACAAATCCTTAATAGCAGAAACAATAAGAATACCAACAACAGCAACAACTGCAACAATAACAGCAACAATTAATACAATGGAACCATTGTTTAGCATTCAGAGTCAGCATCCTCTGGCATTGGCAATGCGTTGCGGTAAACATAAAAGCCACTTCGCCTCCAAGTGTTTAGATTATATGTTGAATGCAGTGTGCAATAATCACCCAACACTTTCTACTATAATACTTATATACCCTAAGTACTATACCTACCACCCACACACATACACATACACAGTTACTAGACAATTGCATAGACAACAGACACACAGACCACAGAGAACACCAACATGCTGAAGCAACTTTTTTTGAATCATCGTTTTAGTTGATGCTCTTCTACTTTTTATTCTTCTCTACCATATACTATATACCATATACCATATACCTTATACCATCGTACCATCTGCTCCTCAGCTTGGAAACTACTAGTCTGTCAATCTTAATATGTACTCATATCTATTCATGTTGCCTTTAGGGGAAAACGTGATAATGTGTCATACAATGCAAAACAATAGAAGAATGATATAAAAATAGCTTATTCGTTATGTTGCCCCTAAGATTCGTTGTGTTGTGTTCTGTTGGGCTCTTGGTTATTGCGAAACGAGTAAAATAACTTTGCGCTACACCTTACTATATTTTAATACAAGTATATATATATACATATATATCTACATATAATATTAGAAGCCATTCCAATTCTAGGTATGAATATTTGAAATTCCATTGGGAATAGAAATAATTCCTTATGAATGTAGTCATAAATTTTTTTTTGGTTGAATCAAACAAGGATAGCTGTTAGTGATTATCATTCACTTTTGTGGCAACGCAAAGGGCAAGCTGCAGTTATGATGTTGCTCCAAGGTGACCCAAAATAAAAGTTACTTCATCAAATCTGATGATGCTTTCTGTCAGAAAGCGCGCTCAACTGAGAAACACGTTAAAGATAAAGTACAAGTGCTACGTTTGCCATGTCAGAACAAAGGAGGAATATACCACATGTTGGCATAAATCCACTCTACAATAAAACCACTATTACGTTAAGTCTGAGGGTTATATACTTGCCAAGCACAAAGATTTGAAGCAATAGATAAATTTCTGTTAAATATAAGAAAACATCTTTTTAATATGGTCTCTTTTAACAGTATCTGCGAATGCATTTATACATTGTCTTACAGATCTTTTAGAATACGGCAAATAAATTTTAAGAAAACATTATTAGTTCTTACATAAGTTAAGGTACATATTAAGTTAAATTAATTATAATTGGTTTGCTATATCAATATGAAAGAGTAGATAATTTTAAATTGGAGATGTGAACTAATATTTCCCTTTGCTCATCTTGATACAATTTAAGGAGGTATTATATACAATAGTGGAATTATTGAGAGATACTTTGAAAGGAGGTTGTATTTTATAGGGGAAATGGAAGAAAATTAAAACTTTTCCACTATTTTGGCACTTTGAGGTAGAAGACTACCAGATCGTTTTGTAGGCTTAAATTGTCATATAAGCTTGTTTTATAGTCGCGTCTTCTGTAACGACCTCTTTGCGTTTTTGTAAAAAAGAAGCAGCGGAGCTATTGAAAATGTGCAATATCGAAGAGTATGTAACAGGTAGAAATAGTTATCGGAGAAAAAGTATATATATCCTTATCTGGACGACAGGACAAGTCGATCTGGCCCTGTCCGTCTGTCCGTCCGTCCCTCTGTCCGTCCGTCCGTATGAACGTCTGTTTCTCAGAGACTGTAAGAGCTAGAGCAACCAAATTTAAAACCTAAATTCGTTATTTTCATACGCTATACGAGTTTGTTTTTGAATTTTCCAATTCCTCCCCTGACCCCGCAATACGAAAAAAACGAATATTAAGCACAATTTTTAACCGATCAAATTTTTTTTCGCACACATAACAATAAGACCATTTTTGATCTACGATGTGAATCTCGTTAAGATTTGATAAATAAAAACACGGAAGCTATACAATATTAAGTATCGCGCTATAGAGCGCGGGGGGCTAATTGGCGCTAATTGACGTGTACAACTGTGTGTATGTGTGTGTATGGCTGTTTATGTAGGCAAAGGGGCTCTCGTAGTCGGGTACACTCGACTACAGATATCTTACTTGTTTAATTTTAAGACTATAGAAATAGGGACTTAGTATGTTTAAAATTTGCATAAAATATTATTAAATTTTTTTTTTTATAATAATAGTTTAGTTGTTTACTAGTTTGAATGCACTTTACAAAGATATCAATATAATAGCTAATTAAGTAATGCGGGAATAATAAAATATTTACAAATCTTGAAATCAATGCGGGACTAAAATGCGGGAAAAGTTCAGTTACAATGAAATTGTTTTTCAACTGCAGAACTAGCCAAATGTATATAAAGTGTGCAACAGTTAAGAATCGAAATCAGTTGAGTTTATGTTCTTAAGCATGAAGGCAATTATTGTAGTATTGGCTTTGATAGGCCTTGGTCAAGCCTTTAATATGCATGAAAAGGAATGGGAGTCCTTCAAGCTAGAGTTTGGTAAAACTTACAAGGATAATATTGAAATTGAGCAACGCAAACAAATTTATATGGATAATAAGAAGATTATTGATGAACACAATGCACGTTATGAAGCCGGTGAAACAACCTATCTAATGGGTGTTAATCAGTTCAGTGATATGCACCACACAGAATTCGTAACTGCATTTCCATGCAGCCTAAATCAAAGCAGTTTTACTGTAGATTCTTTTTATGAACCACCCAAAAATGTCGATGTCGCAAGTTCCATAGATTGGCGTTCAAAAGGTGCCGTCAGCCCAGTAAAGCATCAGGGTGATTGCGGTTCTTGCTGGGCCTTTGCTGCAGTTGGTACACTGGAGGGACAAAGCTTTAGGAAAACTGAAAAGCTTGTAGAATTCTCCGAACAGAATTTGGTTGATTGTTCCAGCGTGGCGCCGTATACAAACAAAGGCTGCGAATGTGGTTCTCCGCAAGAAGCATTGCGATATGTACAGGAACAAGGCTTGAACCCACGCAGTGATTATGCCTATGAGGGTAAATTTGGCAGTTGTCGCTTTAAAAAAGATCATATTGGTGTACAAATCACAGATACAGTCGGTATCTATACTGGCAAAGAGGAGGATCTAACAGCGGCTGTGGCGGATATTGGTCCCATTTCGGTTACCATCGATGCTCAAAATATACAACACTATAATAGTGGCATCTATAACACGCCTTGCGACAAGTCCAAAGCATCGTATCATTCCATACTTCTTGTAGGCTACGGTACGGATGCTAAAGATGGTGATTTCTGGATTATTAAGAACTCCTGGGGCTCATGGGGTGAAAATGGTTACATCCGTATGGCTCGCAATAAGAATAATTTATGTGAGATAGCTAGCTGGGCTGTTTATCCTAAGCTCAAAACTGGTTAATAACCTTTAACAAAAATTATTTAAAATTGGAAAGTATTTGTGAAATTTATATATCATTAGATATACATTATCAATTATTATTTTCCATTTTTAAATTGAAAGAAAAATTTTATTAATTTCTTTGCATTGTAATAGAAATTAAAGTAATTATTAAAGCTTTCTGTTCAACTATGTTGAGTTATTTATTTTTTCTATTTTCGTATATTGACACACTCAGATATATATATATACTATATATATATATATATATATATATATATATCTGAGTGTGTCTTTAATATCTTTTGTAATATGGAATAAAAAGTGAATATTTTTAAATTTTATTTTCTTAATATTCCATTATTATTGGAAATTAAGAGAAATGCTTATCAACAGTAAATGTAGTGAAATTAATTCGATGGGGACTATCTGTAATAATTGTTTATATTGCGGCTAATGTATGTGTACAAGCTAACAACAGATTATTGCTCCTGGATATTGGTGCCAGATGCGCCTTTTTAGTTGTCAGCGGCAAGCATTGATTGCAACCGCACCTTCACTCTGTTTGGAGCGCTGAATCAGCACTCTAAGTGAAAAAGCTCAGAGCCTTGTAAGAATATTTTGTATTTAGTTTAAGGTTTAATAAAATAACACAATAAAATAAGTCGAAAGGCTTAAACATAACTTACAAGTCTATTAGATCAGGAATATATATGGTTTATATAAATGTAAGAAATTATGTTTCCATGTAATTGGCTTTATTTTTTGCATAAATGGATTAAAGGTTTAAGAAATCATTACGTACAAATTATTATAAATATATAAACAAATTGAACATAAATGAATAAGTGTGAATAATGAATTAAATACTTGACTAAAACAATTTTATTAGAAATTCAAAAAATTAAGGTATACCTTCAAACTTTGTTTCCTTCTCGCAGTCAAAAATGAAGAAAAAGGAGAACAAGTTCCAATGAACACTCTAAGCAATACTCAAAGAACTACTCATTCGAATGCATTCAAATACGCAACGACATTTATACATTCCTTTTCAGCTTAAGTGTTTTGAGTATGTGAAGTGAATGCATTTAGAACTATTTTATAACTACTCATGCATATAAAATAAAACTACAAATGCTTTAAACTGAGGACTGCTGTCTACGCCCTTATGAATGTCATTGAGGGAAATATATAAATTTTTAAAATATTAAAAATTATTTAAAAAATTAAGTAAAAGAAATAGCTAAGCTTAACAAGTAAGAATGCTGTAGTCGAGTGTACCCGTCTACGGATATTCGATGATTATTTCTATGTGTTACATACTTTTGGATTTTGCACATTTGCGTTAGATCCGCTTTTTAGGCAAAGGGGCCCCCGTAGTCGGGTACACTCGACTACAGTTATCTTACTTGTTATATATGTTTTATACACATGGAAACCTAAAGTATGACTCGTCTCATATACATTTCATTATAAGGATTGACGTTAATCGTTCAAATGGCCAATATAACAACAAATTTGTAATCTTATAATAGATACAAAGATATTCATAGGAATATATAGGTAAAATTACAGATCCTTTGGGTAAATTGAAAAATTGAGGCATTAGCAATGTTTTCGATAAAGTTGTAGTAACTTGTTGTTAGTTAGGAAGTTTTAGAACAGAAGTCAAGAAATCTTGGCGGCGATCTGTATAATATGGTAGGTATAACTATAACAGATTCTTTGAATATTAAATCCTTTATGTATAAAATATGGTATAGTGATAGCTAAAAGCCATTTGATTATAGAAATTTTATTAAAATTCATACCGAATACGTCCCCTGCTAACAAATATCCACAAAAAGTAATTCGACAAAAAGCAAAAGATAAAAATATTAATAATTATAACGTAATACACTGCAACTCACTACGTCAGGGAACAATTTTTTATTTTTTTAATAGCAATGGAAACAGCGGCAAAGCCTGCATACAAAGCGATTATCCTGGCATTGGCAATGCCAACTAGAAAACGACTACGATGCGGCAAACATAAAAGCCACTTTATTTCTAAGTGTTTATATGGTCTATAGTGTTCTTGCATCACCTACTGTCAACATCTAAAGCCAACAAAACCAACCCAACCAACCAAACCAGGTAACCATCCCCAATACGCGTACTCATCGAGCAACCAGCATAGTTCCTAGGCAATTATAGACAACGACACCACCCACAACCACCGCAAGCAACATTTCCGCTAAAGCAATTTCTGAATCATCGTTTTAGTTGATGCTCTTCTTCTTATTCTTTTCTATCATCCACTACCCACCGTTCAGAAACTGCGGCTCTGTCAATCTTAATACATGCACGTATCTATGCTTGCTGCCTTAGAGGAGAAATGTGATAATGTGCTCCAAACAATGGTCAAATAAAAACAAGTAAGAAATCTGTAGTCGAGTGTACCTGACTACGAGAGCCCCTTTGCCTACATATACACACACATACTCACACATACACAAAGTTCTGCACGTACTTAACCATTGCGCGCGCCTTTTAACCCCCGCGGTCTATAGCGCGGTGCTTAATGTTGTATAACTTCCGTATTTATTGTTAAATCTTAACGAAATTCACAAAATGTAGATCAGGAATGGCCTTATTAATAAGTGTGCCAAAAAAAATCGGTTGAAAATTGTGGCTTAAAATCAATTTTTTCGAATTGCGGGGGTCAGAGGAGGAAATTCGAATATCTAAAACAAACTCGTATAGCGTACGAACATATCGAATCTAGATTCCAAATTTCGTTTCTCTAGCTCTTATTTTACGCGCACTACTTAACCCCCCGGGATCCATAAAACTCCTTTTAATGATGTATAACTTCCGAGTTTTTTGATCACTCCTACTCAAATTTACAACATAGATCAAGAATGGTCTAATTATGATGTGTGCCAAAAAAATTCAATTGGCTGAAAATTGTGCTTAATAATCGTTTTTTTTTCGAATTGCGGAGGTCAGGGGAGGGAAATAAAAATACAAAATAAACTGATCTAGCATACGAAAAGAATGAATCTAGATTTTAAATTTGGTTACTCTAGCTCTTAGAGTCTCTGAGAAACTGATCGGACGGACGATCAGAGGGACATGGCTAGATCAACTAGTCTTGTCGTTCTGATCAAGATTATATATACTTTATGGGATCTGCGATGATTATTTCTATGTGCTACATACTTTTGGATTTTGCACATTTCCAATAGTCCGCTTTGCTTCTTTTTTTTTGGCAAAGGGACTAAAAATAGCCTATTGATAATATACACTCTGAGGTGGTGGTTGCGTGTGATGTATTCTGGCTACAAGGACTACTTAGAAACATACACAATATATATGTATATATATATATTGTATATATATATTTAATTTGATTATATATAACAGAATAACCAAATAGACCTCTTACATTAGCTAAAATTTACAATCTAATCAACTATAATACAGTAAGAGCTAGGCCCACTTTCTACAAGCTAGTTTTTGAGATGTTTTAAGAGGATTTTCAATAATTAAAAATACAAGCGATATAAGACAAACGATATTACCTCTAAGATATACAAAGGATATAATTATCCTATTTAGAAAGTTGTTTGGAAACTGAACTTTTTAATAAACGAGTAATTAAATTTTGTTAGAATATATATAAATTAGTAATACATACTAGACTCTATAGATACTATAACTGCATATTGATCTTAGTTCATTTCACAAACTAAACGAAATAAAAATGCATCACAATAATAATTGATAGTTTTAATATTTTAAATAAATAAATAAAGAAAATATTGCTGTAAGCAGTTTACTTAGCTTAAATTTTAACACAAGAGAGGACCTTAATAATATCTTGAAGTGTCACGATACTTTTACGTCATGATAAGTGGTGGAAAAGTGAATAGTCCTAAACGCATTAAGGCGCCAAAAGGAAAACAGCGGAAATTCAATGTGGCACGCACAACATCAGGCAAATTGGGAAAGGCAAGGGAATGTAGCTAATCCTTTGGTGGACAGCGAGCTTCTATAATGCTGGTGTCACATATAGGTATTTGTGTGTGTGTGTTTGTGTGTTTGTGTGTGCGTAGGTGTTTATGTGTGGGCAGAATTGTTAGAGATAGAGAAAAAGAGAGGGAACATAAGCTTAAAAACTGAGCGAATACACAAAAACAACGGCTAACGCAACGAAAATGATTCGTGTTAGCGACTCTCACGAGAGTGCGCGTGGTGCCCCTGAGAGCAACTCATGCTTGGGGTATATAAGATTTCGTGAAGCATGCACTTATATCTGTGTATGTGTCTGCGTGTCTGTATGTGTATGGTTTTCTGTGTATGAGTATTAAATATGTGAGTGTGTTTTTGGACACTGATAAAAGCAAATTTACATGGGCCGCCGTCGGTGCTTCGCCCCCAAACACCTACACACATCCACTCTAACAGCAAAGCAACTAGGACTCTAAGTACGGACTTCACTTGTTATGTATATATACATATGTATATATATGTATACATATATAAATCACGAACTTGTCGTTTTAAATGTAGGTTACACACAGCAAAATGTCACATACATACACACAAACGTAGTTATAAATGCATACACTGAATAGGCTTTTGCTCCATTTTCTTTAAATGAAACCTAAGAAAAAGATTTTCACATTATTTAATTAGGCCTAATTATAAATTTATAATCTGTGAATCCTGTTAGCAAATTACTAATTTCACCTAATGTTCATCCGAAAGCAATACAGTTATAGAATAATTATAAATTAATTAGCTTATCCTAAAGTGTTTAACTTTGGTAATTGGATTGAGATTTAACTTATGCGTTACAAACAAAGTCAAAGGAATCAGCCACAAGTCCTTTAGAATTTAAGCTATACGATTGTGTTTATTTAATACAGATACAATGACAATTGCATACAAACATTCGTACATTCAATTATCACACAATTTATATTACATTTGTTATTAAATTAAGGATATTATGTGTATTAAATGTAACCAATTTAAAAAAGCCAAATAATATCTAATAGTAGATAAAAACTTGTAACAATTTTATTTAAGTTTTCATTGATAACTTTAAAGTTATTGTAAGGGCAGAAAATGTCACACATACCAGACAAAGTATATAAAATGTAAAATAGGTATACCTTATATACATATGAATACATATGTAAATAAGGTAAACAACAATAGAAAATCATTTATTTACCAGAAAAATATTTTATTTAGAAAATTTAAATTTAATTTTCATTTAATTTACAATTAGTTTTTAACCAGGTATTAATGCACTTTTATTTTGATAACTATAAAAAATTTTTTGAAAAAAAATTTAAATAACTTTCGTTTACTTTAACTATATTTTAAAGAGCACAAATTACATTTTAAACGTAATGTAAATTGTAAACTCAACGCACTTGTATGGATTGTTTTTACAATACCCGCACTTAAATGCACAATGCATATCCACGTCTTGCACGTCGGGTAATCACATTGAATCATTTATAGCACACTTTTTGGGGCTACAGCTGAGTTACATACCAGCGTATAAAAGAATGTCCGCGCGTGTGTGTGTGTGTGTGTGTGTGTGTGTGTGTGTGTGTGTGTGTGTGTGTGTGAGAGTTTTTGTGTGTGTTTATGTATGTATATAATGTGTAGTTTTTATACTTGTGCACTTTTTACTCGTGTTGTTGGGCCACTGACACTGCACGGACGGGCACGACAGCTATAACGACGTTGCTGCTCGCTTGGTGGTTGCTTGGCGTCTGTTCGGGTCCTTGCCAGCAGCCAACACGGAAGGCTCAACCCAATGTGAACAGTATTGAGAGTGCGCTAGTAACACTGAGAGTGACAGAATTCGTAGTCACAGGCAACCTTTTACTTAAAGTTAATAAATTAGTTAAAATCTATTAGTCATTTTAAATAGTTTGAATTTTGCGAAATGATCGCAGCAATTGCGGCAAAATTATTTTTTTTTATATTTATTTATTGTATTTAATTAATGCTAATATTAATATATTATCAATATTATTTACTTAAAAAATATATTTTCTTATTTTGGCTAACATAACTAAATTATCTTATTTCAATACTAATCATATTAATATAATAATTAAATAAAATTATTTTCAGAACTATCTTAATTGTAAACAGGTAAAACTTTCAAATTTCTTATATTTTAGCGTAAAATTAAATGAAAAGCAATAACAACAATAATATAGTAAAAGTTATTTTGTGATTTAATGATTGTGTCATCGATGGGCATTTGTTCGTTTATAAAGTTTGGTCACGCACTCAATTGACAGCTCTGTTAAAATGATCATGTTAACGCTTACAGCTGTTGTTAAGTCAACTCTCTCTGTCTCTCTCAGTATACAACCTCTCGGTTACGTTTCTCTCGCTCTATCTTATGCGCTCTTTGCTCATGCGAGCTTTCGTCGTTTGATTTTCTATTAAAATAATTCAATGGGCTTTTGGCCTCTAACAAAGACGCAAACAAAGTGCAAGTGCAATTGTTAACAAAGAGATAATAGAAAAAATAATATAATGGGAATATGGTTAAACTTGGCGCTGCTGGCGTGTCTAGCGCTGGCAGGTAAGAAATTTTTAATAGTTTGATTTTTTCTATATTCCTATTATAATTATTGCGGCTGTTCGTTTTTGAGCGGCTTTTTTATATTGTAATTGTATTGAAGCGGTGTGTATGTATTTATGAGTGTGTAAAGTTTTGCTTGGTTATACGATATACAATTGTATATGTGTTTAAAGCGTGGCGTGAGATATTATAATGGCTACCGGTTACCGTAAAATTTCGCTAATTTGCTGTTTTATTTTTGCTTATTTCTTTATTATAATTTTAAAGCTCATGGCACAAAACCACCCCGCTGGGATCCCAACTATATAGCAAAAGGAACACTATATATACCATATGCAGAAATAGCTGAGCCGTTTTATGCGTGGTACGATAAGAATACTAAACGGTCCCGCATTGATTATTATGGGGGCATGGTTAAGACGTATCAACTTGCTGGCGAAGCTCCATATGGTACTTCACTGAAACTGGCTCCAGTAACAACAAGGGACAAGCTTAATCAGATAAGCTGCCTGCAAGTAAATGGCACTGCTGATAACCTAATAGAAATCCAAAGCATTTTGCCCGATGCCAAAGAGTTTTCATTGATCGGCACCGAATCATTCCTAGGGTATACATGTGATAAGTTCCGGTTGGAGCAAAATATTGGCCAGAAGAAAAACGTATACACACTATGGGTACGCTACAAGAAGTCACCTCACTATCCTGCCAGCCGTATGCCAATACCAGTAAGATACGAGATGCGGGGATACAATACACTCTTGGGATCCCATTACGATCATTATTATTTAGATTACGATAGTTATGAGCATGATGATATACCCAATGAAGTATTTGAAATTGATGAAAGTCTTACATGTACCGGATTCCCTGGCCCAGGTACTGGTCACTTTGCCACTTTCAATCCCATGCAAGAATTTATCTCCAACAATGATGAGCATGTGGATAATGCATTCCATCATTTTAAACGCAAGCATGGTGTAAACTATAAGAGCGACAAAGAACACGAACATCGTAAAAACATTTTCCGTCAGAATTTGCGTTACATTCACTCTAAGAATCGGGCTAAGCTCAATTACACGCTGGCCGTTAATCATTTGGCTGACAAGAGCGATGAGGAGCTGAAAGCACGTCGCGGCTACAAATCATCTGGTGTATATAACACTGGCAAGCCATTCCCCTATGATGTAAACAAGCTTAAGGATGAGATACCCGCTCAATTTGATTGGCGCTTGTTAGGAGCTGTTACTCCAGTTAAAGGTATACACACTTCTTTTAAGAAAATCTGACATTTTTAAGTGATTATTTTTTCAATTTCTCTATGGCCAGATCAATCGGTGTGTGGCTCTTGTTGGTCATTTGGCACAATTGGCCATTTGGAAGGTGCATTTTTCCTAAAGAATGGCGGCAATCTGGTGCGTCTATCCCAACAGGCATTAATTGATTGCTCTTGGGGCTATGGCAACAATGGCTGTGATGGTGGTGAAGATTTTCGCGTTTATCAATGGATGATGCAAGTTGGCGGCGTACCCACCGAAGAGGAATATGGACCCTATTTGGGTCAAGATGGTTACTGCCATGTAAATAATGTCACTCTTGTGGCACCCATCAAAGGTTTCGTCAATGTCACCGCAAATGATCCCACTGCCTTTAAATTGGCCCTACTGAAACATGGCCCTATCTCAGTTGCCATTGATGCCTCACCCAAAACGTTTAGCTTCTACTCTCATGGCGTCTACTATGAGCCTGAGTGCAAGAATGATGTAGATGGCCTAGATCATGCAGTACTAGCTGTAGGCTTTGGCACCATTAACGGCGAAGATTATTGGCTAGTGAAGAACTCTTGGTCTACATACTGGGGCAACGATGGTTACATTCTTATGTCTGCACGCAAGAACAACTGTGGCGTCATGACCATGCCCACTTATGTAGAAATGTAGAGATCGTTAATAAATAATATGATTTTTATACTATTTTATACACTTAAGCCTAAAGGGCTTTAAATAAGCAATATTAAATGTCAATATTCTTTTATAAAACAAGTTGTTTGCTTATCAAACTACAGATAGTTCTACAAATCTATATATATATAAATATATATATAGCTTACTATAGAAAAGAGTTATTTTACTCCAACCCGATAAGCTTAGATGACAATGACCAGTAGTGCACTGCACTTTGCTCCAAGTCAGTTCAACTGCACTTTATCTGGTCGATTATGCTATGGCTATCTATATAACGCAGTGCCCATCATAGAAACATGAGTTTGGTCAATTTTTTTTTTTTTATTATTTATTCATTTATCAGTTACTTTAATCCTAATATTTACATATAACTGTTACATAATTGCAACTTATAATGTAGTGAAAGTTTAGCCTATTATTATTTACATATTTGTTTTATTATTTATGTAGACATTAGCTTTCCAAAAGGATTTTATTGGATAGCTATTTATTATTGATTAATATTTAATTATTATTTAATGATTATTTGTTATTATTCATATATTTATATATATATTAAACCTATCTAGATCATACGGGTATATGCAGAGGAGAGCTTTAGCATTAGGGATTATGCTACCATGGCAGTCATTTTGACTTCCGTTGTTGTTTAAAGCCTCTGAGCTCCCTGACCACATCTCGTAGATCATTTATTGTAGCCTAAAGACCAGCAATCATTTGTTGCATTATGAAAATAATTTACGTTAATTGGGCTAAGTACGTGGGTTCCTCCTGGCTGGTATATACACGTGGGCAACTACTATTGTTATACCCATGAGTAGTACTCTCAGTTGACCGAGTTTTATCAATAATTCGGTTTGGGGCCAATAAATATTTAACTATTATTATTATTCTTATTTTATTGAATTATTAATTTCTCAACTTACAGTTAACAAAGCATATTATATTACAATAACTAAAGATTATTTTTATTAACAAGAACCTAGACTTCCATAAACCTTGCACCGATATGATATACATAATTCCTATTTATGTTAAATTGAAATTTAATAGCAGTATTTTATTTTTTAAACGTGAATGTAAATTAATTCTTGAAAGCTTATATTATTATGGGTAATCATAAACGTACCTATTATTCTTTACGTAATTTGAAACCTATACATAATATTATTGGGTTTATTTTAACTTATAAGTTAAAATACACCCAGTAATATTATGTATAGGTTTCGATATTACATGTAGAAGAATAAGAGGTACCAGTTTTATGATTACCCATAATAATATAAGCTTTCAAGAATTAATTTACATTCACGTTTAAAAAATAAAATACTGCTATTAAATTTCAATTTAACATAAATAGGAATTATGTATATCATATCGGTGCAAGGTTTATGGAAGTCTAGGTTCTTGTTAATAAAAATAATCTTTAGTTATTGTAATATAATATGCTTTGTTAACTGTAAGTTGAGAAATTAATAATTCAATAAAATAAGAATAATAATAATAGTTAAATATTTATTGGCCCCAAACCGAATTATTGATAAAACTCGGTCAACTGAGAGTACTACTCATGGGTATAACAATAGTAGTTGCCCACGTGTATATACCAGCCAGGAGGAACCCACGTACTTAGCCCAATTAACGTAAATTATTTTCATAATGCAACAAATGATTGCTGGTCTTTAGGCTACAATAAATGATCTACGAGATGTGGTCAGGGAGCTCAGAGGCTTTAAACAACAACGGAAGTCAAAATGACTGCCATGGTAGCATAATCCCTAATGCTAAAGCTCTCCTCTGCATATACCCGTATGATCTAGATAGGTTTAATATATATATAAATATATGAATAATAACAAATAATCATTAAATAATAATTAAATATTAATCAATAATAAATAGCTATCCAATAAAATCCTTTTGGAAAGCTAATGTCTACATAAATAATAAAACAAATATGTAAATAATAATAGGCTAAACTTTCACTACATTATAAGTTGCAATTATGTAACAGTTATATGTAAATATTAGGATTAAAGTAACTGATAAATGAATAAATAATAAAAAAAAAAAAATTGACCAAACTCATGTTTCTATGATGGGCACTGCGTTATATAGATAGCCATAGCATAATCGACCAGATAAAGTGCAGTTGAACTGACTTGGAGCAAAGTGCAGTGCACTACTGGTCATTGTCATCTAAGCTTATCGGGTTGGAGTAAAATAACTCTTTTCTATAGTAAGCTATATATATATTTATATATATATAGATTTGTAGAACTATCTGTAGTTTGATAAGCAAACAACTTGTTTTATAAAAGAATATTGACATTTAA